>VWZW01001762.1:110791-140184 GCA_013397115.1 Edolisoma coerulescens
CCCTGACCCCACTCTATTCCCCAGCCCTGACCCCACTCTGTCCCCATCCCTGACCCCACTCTATTCCCCAGCCCTGACCCCGCTCTGTCCCCATCCCTGATGCCAGCCCTGACCCCAGCCCTGACCCCGCTCTGTCCCCAGCCCTGTCCCCAGCCCTGACCCCGCTCTGTGTCCCCGCAGAAGGCGCGCCTGGCGCGGATCCGCGTGGCCAAGACGGGCAGCTCCAACGCGTACCTGCACAGCAAACGCAACGGGCTCCTCAACGAGGCCCTGGAGCTCACGGTGAGTGCACAGCCCCCCCAAAGCCTGCTGCCCCCAGCCCCGCTCCTCTCCCCGGGCTCCCTCCCGTCCCCCAGCTCGGTGCTGGTTCCCAGCCGGGCACGCGGGATGTGCTCTCACGCACGGCATGGGGGGTGAGCGGGCACAGCTGGAACCCGCTGCTCGACCGGAGCCAGGGAAAAGCTTCCTTGAGCTCCTCCTTGAGCTAGGACAGGATCTGGCTTTCCAGCAAGGAGCAGGTCCACAGCTCCCTCTAATCCCCGGGCGTGACGGAGCTGTTGGAGCTGGTCTGATTTACACAGCCCACACTATAAATATCCACTGCCTTCCATTTATTTTTTAAGAGTCTAATATGTACTATCTGATCATCTCCAACAGGACAGGAAAATATTCCCTAGCTCCTGTGTCAGGCAGCCTGGTGCTGGGTTTATTTTTAAAGGCCTCCGGAGGCCTCTGGCTGCTCAGGAGGAGGAAAGTTTTAAATGCTCAGGTTGCTCAGCAGAACCAGCAAACACGAGAGGAGGTTATTACATTAAGCCTGATCAACACCAGAGCAGGTATTAGCACATTTCATGGATTTCATTTCAAATAAATCAGCCTTTCATGCACGTGGGGAGCAAAGAGAGAGATGGAGAATGTTTGATTGAGCCCCAGAGCTGCCTAGAACTCATTTGTGCATCCTCGCTTGGGATCTAATCCTCAGCATCTCCCTCCCTGGGACACAGCCCTGCTTTTGTGCCCAGAGAGGAGCAGCAGAGCTGGGGAAGGGTCTAGAGAATAAATTCTCTTGAGGAGCAGCTGAGGGAGCTGGGGGGGGCTTTTCCAACCACACTGATTCTGTAAAATCAAAGCTGAAAAACCCTTCCAACCCCTGCAAAAGCTGCTCCCCGGGACGTGAGCTCAGCGGGCTCGGCACAGGGGAGTCGTGCAGCACCTGGTTCTGCACGTAGGATGTGCTCGGTGCAGCCTGAGACAGACAGATCTGGCCCTTTACAACTGGAGTAGTCTCTGAACCGTCCCACAGAAGCACTTCACACCAAGCACAGATTTGGAAGGCGGGGGGCCCGGAGCGGTTCTGTTCTCCCTTCCAAAACAAGTTAGATCCCTCTGACTACACATCCAACGTTGTCTCCTGCTCTGAAATGGCAGCCCCGCTCAGAGATCTGTTCCGTGGACCATATGTCACTGCCGAGCAGTTCAGGAGGAGTTTCTGCATCAAGGAGAGGCCACGACTGGTCACACCTACCCCGGAGCTTCATCCCCGCACAGGAAAGGCTAAGCACTGGGAAGTCAGCTCTGCTGGGATTCTGCTGTTTCATTGCCCAGAAAACAGGCAAAAATTTTACTAAAAATTCAAAATTTCCTTTTAAACTTTAGGTTTCTGGTCTTTAAAAATGCCAGGAGAGCTTAGCAGGATCACTCAGTTTGCACTTGATCTTCCAGCCTGTCATCCCAACAAGGATCTCCTCACTTCTCTCATCAACCAAAACTCCCTGCCAAGACCACTCGGGGAAGAGCAGCTGACACACCAATGCTTAAGTCCAGAATGCATGAGGCTGAGGGAAATATTTGGCTGAATGGGTTCATTTTCTGGCACTTGCCCAAAAATAAGTGGGAAAAGGATCATTTTGGCTACAGAGCTACTGTAGACACAGCAAGGAAAACAGAAACATTTCTAAAGAGGTTGTGGAGGATTTTTTTTTACCCATGAATAACTAAATTTCGATCTGTAGGAGCTCCTGTAGCAGGTTTTCACAAGGTTTTCTGGCTGTAACTTCCTTCCTGGTGGGCTCATCGCTCTAAATCATAGAATCCCTGAAGGTTTTGGGCCAGAATCAAGACCCACCACGTCTCTCCATCCCCAGGTAGTGGCACTAATTAATTACAGAACTGCAGAGCGTTCTCCCCTTCAGGTGTGCATGACCAGTTTAACTCCACGAGGCAAGATTTTATGTCCTTTCATTTCGTGGCAGAACAACAAACTCTTCTGAAGAGTACAAAATGTGAGTGACAGCACAGTCTAGACAGCCAAAATTTTTAAGCTGTAAAACCATAAAGGAACACGACTTGTGTAGCTGCTATAACAGGCACCACAATATTATCTCCATACTGTGCACATTTGTCAGTCACATTAGTGTCAAACTGCTCCCTGCTCAGGTACAAGGCCTGTTTTGACACCTTGCCCAGGATCTGTGTGAACAGCAATGGGCTGCACGTGGCCAGGCTGCCGCAGGGCTGCTTTGTGCCCCAGCTGCAATTCCAGCTGCAATTCCAGCTGCACGGCCACGAGAGGCATTGCCTGTCCCATCACCAGGGATCCCACGGCTCTGGGCCCACCCTGGGTGTTTGGCCCAGCTGACCGTGTGGCGCTGGGAGCGGTCACCCAGCACAGCCTCGGCCCCCCGCCCTGCCCTGGCTGGGGCTCTGCAGCCAAACCAACAAACTGGGAGCCCAGGACTGCTCAGGGCTCCGGGGCGTGTGCCAGTGTCCTGTCACTGGCACCAGAATGAGCGCACTGGCACCATCTTCCAAGGGAACTGCGCGTCTCCAGCCCGGAGCCTCCCACCACAGTGAGGCAAAGGCGGAGAGAAGGATTCATCCAAGGACAGCAGCAGGAAGGAGATCTGCTTCCAGCAAGAATGCAGCTCGTGCTTCAGAAACATGTGGATTTGTGGCATTTGCCATCTAGACACGAAGTACTCAGACTGTTTTCTTCTCATTTAAAGAATTTTTTTAGTGGGCTTTATGTCAAAAGTGCTCAAGGGATGGTGAGCTCCTTCCCATGGCAGCAGCCTACATATCCTCTTAGCACTAATCTCCTTGTACAGCAGCTGAAATTCCCTTTTAGCTGCACTGCCAGGAGGTGCACATCCCGGGAGCAGGAGGCCTTTTCACGAGCCCCAGATAAGCACTGTGGCTGCTCCCCGGGCAGGGCCAGCCCAGCCCCTGACCAGTTCACCAGGGCCCAGCGATGGAGCACCGAAATAGAGGTAAAGGGGAAGGATTTTGGATTGCAGAACTGACACCACAGTGTGCTGCAGCCTCCCCCCAGGCAGCCAGCAGTTCACTGAATGTCTTCCAAGAGCAAACGGAACGGTAACTGGCATCAAATCTTTGGCATCCCTGCTCAAAGAGCAAAGCTCTCCTTCCCCCACCAGCTCTTCCATTGCAGCCAAACTCTTCTGCTGAAGACCCAGATTTTGTTTGCCTGCAGTAACACAGGAACCACTGATGCAGCCTCTGCGGGTTCCCTTTCCTCAGCACGACCCCCAAAATGCCAGGGGTCTGGGACCTTGGCACTGGCCCTGGCCCAGGGCAGCAGATCCTGCAGATCTCAAGCCCAATTTCCACCTGGGGTGGCCTCGGGGGTTTCCTGCCCTTTGCTTCTGGAGACACTGAGCTGGCTGAAGACAATCCCCAAGGAAGAGAAGGCACAAGTCCCACTCCCTGACACTCTGGGTCATTCCTGGTCACTGCCATCCCTTGAGCCCCTTTCCTCAGGGCCAAGCCCAGCCTGGTGGTGGAAGGCAGAGGGAGAGCCTGGGCTGTGCTGCCAACACTTAACAGCTGCCTTGGGTCTCCTGCCAGAGCTGTGGAAGCTCTGTCTTGGCTCTCAGACGCCTTTTAGATTTCCTCTCAGGCAAATCCTCATAAAAAGATACTGTTTGCAGTATGTGCTCTCCCTCTCTCTTTCCCCAGTGTTTTAGTGCAGCATCATCTCTGCTTTAGGGCTTCCAAGGGCCTCCATGGGAAATATTCCAACCCAGACTTCAGCAGAGTCAGTCATCCCAGCAGGACCCAACAGGACCTGCTGGATGTGTTATCTCACCAGGAGGATTGTTAATAAGAAAAATGGAACTGATTTTTTTTTCAGGCCACTTCTAAAAATACGTCTGGGAATGTTCATCCTCCAAAACAACAGCAACACAAAATCCATAACCTGCCTAAGATGCATTCCCACAGGAATCTATTAATTCTGTGTGCAGGAAGTCAGCTTCCTTAATGTCCCACTTCAGCTGTGTTTTGGCACCTGTCAGAGACAGAGTTATTCCTTCACTTAAGGATCACAGCACCAGCCTGGGAATGGCATCCAGAGCAGGCACTTGCAGGGATGGGACACAGGGGTGCATTTAAATGCAATGCTTTAACCACAGCTGAATTTGATCCCCTTGAGAGCAACAAGCAATGTCTTGGCAAGATGTTCTGCCACCCATTTCCTCTCCTGAGCAGTCAGATCCTGCTGGTTTGTGCCTGAGCAGCGATTCCAGCCATGCACATCCATTTTTGACTTTCAGATTCAGGCATTGCAGAGGCCCCCAGGCCCCCCTTCCCTCTGAGGCACAGGGACACCTCTCACACCACCCAGCTGCTGCTCTGCTGCACGTCATTGTCTCTGAGAGTGCTCATCCTCAAAGACACACAACACATTAACGTGCCCTGAAATCACAGGCAGTTTCGAGACCAGAAACTTGAATAGCAGTAAGAGAATATCCTTAAACCCCAAATGTGAACTGCACCATTCCCTGCTCCCGAGTGCAGCCGTGAGCTCTGGGCTGTGGCACACGAGCTCCAGGGGCCCAGCACTGCCCGGGTCAGGCAGAGCCAGGTGAGGCAGGACAGCTTTGCTTTCCCTCCTAACACAGGCTCGAGGTCAGGGGACATCTGTTGGCATTCAAAGGTCATGGCAAGCTTAGAAGCCTTAATGCATTTTGGAAAAGTACAGCAGCACAGATGCTTTTTTCTCCTTTGCCCTCTGGTTCCTGAGCTCGACATCGTAAGGCAGCAGCCCTTCCCACATTTCCTCCCTAGCTACAGAACACCTAGAAACATGCAGGGTTGGAGTCAGAGCTGAGTCCACTTGAGCAGACAAGCAAAATCATTAAGAAAAAAATTGAGGAAACCTCCTAAAAGTCAGGAGGAAAACCTGAGAGCTGGCAACACCGAAATTGTTATCTTTACCCCTGTGGAAGCTCCTGCTCATGCTGCTGGTTCTGTTTGTTTCCGTGGTTTTACACCTGGTTTGGGTTTTGTTCCCCTCCTGTTTTTGTGGCTGTTCAGGGATCCACCGAAGAGGAGCAGCACATGACTAAAGGCACCTCCCTAATCGAAAGCCAACACCACCATCTGCTGCATTGCCTGGAAAAAACAACCGTAAGTACCCACACAGCCTCCCACACCCCCGGCTCCGGGCGCCGGCCAGGGCTCCCCAAGGAGCAGGTCACACTCGGGGTGCTCTGAGGTGACCCCTGCCACCCTCCCTCCGAGGCTGGCACTCATTCGGGGCTCCCAGGAACATTCTGCAATGGCTTAAGTGCACTTCTATTGCATTGTCTTTAAAATAACAAAAATAATGCCTGTGCAGGGGGATGAAGATGGGGTCATCTGCTGCCCCTCAGTCACCCACGCCTGCACAGAGCCAGCAGCAGCTTCTCGGTCAGGTTCATCTGAACACAAATAAGTTTTCAGTGAGGGGTTAGGGAGACCCTAGAAATAAGAAGTTTCGTTTCTTCAGTGCTCCTGGAAGAGAACCAAAGCGCGTTTCCCTCGTGCTGTCACTCACACGTCTCACACCCATCCCTGGTGCTGCTCAGCACCCGGGGACAGCTCTGCTGCCTTGGGAGGAAGGTGCTGCTGGTGACTCCAAACCACAGCCTGGTCACCAGCGCCCACAGGCTGGGAAAAAATGACCTTTAGCCCTGGAGATGGCTCAGAGGAGATGAACTCTGCTCAAGGGTTTAAAGGTTGCACAGATCTTTTCTCATCTCAGTCTGGCTGCAAGGGCAGGTGATTTATCTCAGAGCCACTCAGGCAGTTTGTACAGCGTGACGTTTCTGTTTGCATCCTGCAAGGTGCTGGGAGCCAGAGTTTTGTTTTTCATTACTGACTGATTGTGCACGCAGAAGTCTTTGGGAACATTTCAGATATTTATTTGATACATATGTTTTGCTTCCAGGTTTATAGAAAAGGTTCTGCAGTAAAGGAACACATTATCTATACCATGATTCATTCTAGAGAGAATGAAGAGAGGTTAACACTTGAAATATTCATGCCTTTTTCTGTCTGCATCCATCATCAAATGTACTTTAGGTTTCTGACTTGCAAGGGTTTCTTATAGACAAATCACCTTCACTTCCATAGTTTGGCTTGTGCTGGAATAGCACCACTTAGGCCTCAGAGATACACTGGAAGAAGCTGAGTAATTAATTACGGTGACCTGAGCCCAACGAGCTCTAAAGGTCACCGTGCCAAGGGCAGTGAACTGATTCTTCCTGTATCAATGACTACTGAATTTGTTTTATACAACTCATCCTGCCTTTATTTCAGTGTTACATTACCAGCAGATATTTCACAACCTGACTCTTCAGTTTAAAACTTCCTGCCTAAAACCTTCAGTACTATGACCCATATTTCACAAAAACACTTTCATTTGAAAACTTGAACAAATTGGCTGAAGCAAACAAAAGCTGACAGCCCTGCCTGCAGGGTCTGCCCCTGCTTTTAGAGAGGCTGTCCAGGGGCAGGTGAGCATCTCTGGGGCTGCAGGAGCTGCTCCGTCGCTCATGAGCTGAAGTAACGTGGCCAAAGTGTGCCCTAATTAGTGGTGTGGTGCCCTAATTAGTGGTGTGGTGCCCTGATTAGTGGTGTGGTGCCCTGATTTGTGGTGTGGTACCCTGGCTGTGTCAGCCCACCACGCTAACAAAGGCTGGCTGCTTCCAGCTCACAAACCTGCTCAATGAGTCTCAGGGGTTGAAAATGTTCCAAATGTTCCTCTTTTTCAGCAAAGAATGGCAATAACAGTGATACTTGAATTTTGATTAAAACTCAGAAGGAGAATCTGCACAATGGGTTTTTCCCTCATGTTTTTCAGCCAGTTATTACCATGGTGTAGCACCAAATCAGCAGGTTTGGATTCTGGCCTGGGATTGTCAGGCCAGAAAGTTCGATGGGTTTGTGTGGAGATCCTGTACTTCACACAATCTATTAAAACACCATGCAACAGAAAATTTAAATTGCAGTAAAAGCATTTTTAAACACTGAAGAGTCATTTTGTGAGCAAGTTGCAGGAATGGAATGAGGAATGTACCATGGTTGCAAACTTGTTTTAATGGGCAATTCACCTTTCCTGAAACGAGGCAGAGGATTCTCAGAGCACTTTATTTATTGGCCTGGTCTCTGGGTTGTCACTGGCACACACTTCCAGCTGAGTGGCTGTGAATGGCTCACAAATCTGCTGTGTCAGATGACAAAGTGACCCTGAAGTACTTGTAGCTGCCACAACAGAGATTACTTTGTCATATTCCCACGGCAGATGGAGTTTGTTCAAACAAAAGGAGGTTTTTTCCCCTCTCATTCCAACTCCCAGACTGAGTCTGGATATTCACATGCTGTATTTTCTGCAAGTGCTGAGTGCCTTGAAGCCAGTCCTTCAGCCCAAACCCTTCTTCTGTGTTTTCACAGAGTTTGATCAAACCCCGCAGTCCATTGGTGACACAATGGCAGAACAACCCCAACCTGTGATTTGTGAATCAGCAGCTGAAACTTTGTTCACCTTTGCCTTCGGCTCTCAAAAGATCAAAGTAATAAAGTGGTTATGGGTTTTGTTCTGTTTCCATGAACAGAACACTCAAAAGCTGAATTGTCAGAAGGATTCTGGTTCAGGGGTTTGAGAGAAGGTCCTGTTGCCCATTCAAACTTGAGCTGGAATGCTGAGGCGAGAGATGCAGTGCTGGGACTAAACTTCTGAATGCTGGAATGGACAATGAATTGTGTTTTTATCTTCTGTTGGCATGTTGTCCCGTAGGGATTGTCCTATCTTGTGGATGATCCCCTGTTATCTGTGCGAACTTCCACCATCAAGGTATTTCCTTTTCAATTCGATCTGTTTTCTCTGTGGTCTCTGTGACATGTCTGGACCGTGTTTGCTCACTTCTCGTCCTGGTCTTGTCCTGGGGAGTTTGTGCTCGTGGCTCCCCTTGGCTTCCCAGTGCTCTTGTTCCCTGTGAGTTGTTACTTGTTCCAGTGGAATCTGATGGCTGCCTTCAGCATGGTTGCTTTTGT
Organism: Edolisoma coerulescens; assembly: GCA_013397115.1. Taxonomy (NCBI): domain Eukaryota; kingdom Metazoa; phylum Chordata; class Aves; order Passeriformes; family Campephagidae; genus Edolisoma; species Edolisoma coerulescens. The sequence continues at coordinate 119,129 of VWZW01001762.1, forward strand.
TTCCCATCTTTTCTGAAGCCGACAGGGACTGGATGAAGTCTGTTCACTCTACCTGGGTGTCCCTATCCACACGTAGGAGTTCTTTCTTTCAGGATTTCTTGTTCCTTAGCACAAAAGCTCTTTACAGATTCAGCTTTCTGAATTTCCTTCCCCTGAACACTTTCCCCTCTGCACTGCCGTGTTTATTCCTCGCAGCTCATGCACTGCAGGGATGCTTTGAACCCAACCAATGCGAGCATTAAGTTCTGTGGCCAGGTGATCATCCAGGTAAAATACAGTCCTGGCCCCAGGCATAAAGGAAAAGGAGCATGAACTCCTTTTGTGTTTCATAACCGTGTGGCATTCCAGACCTTTTGAGGCCATTCTGGAACCCAGACAAAAAATGAACAGAAATTCAAACCCCATGGATTTGAACCCAACAGATTGAGAATCTCAGACTGCGTGAGCAAGGCGGCAGTGACGCCCTCACGCTTTTCTCACTGCAACAGCTCCTCCTGTTTCCCTGCGGACACAGGAGAGCAGAATCTTCCGTGGTTGCAGTGAGGGCAGAGCCATTTCCTTTTCAGATCTGCCCGGTGCAGCCCTTTGCAGGCGCAGAGGCAGAGAGAGCATCTCCCACAGAGCAGGGGCTGAGCCCCCAGCCCGGGCTGTCCCCCGGCAGTGACAGCTCTGCCTCTCCCCTGCCAGAACCACGAGTTCATCGACGAGCAGCTGTTTGAGCAGAACTGCATGGAGAGCTCGATGCAGAACTACCCCTCGTCCCGCAGCCCCTCCCTGTCCAGCCACCACGGGCTGACCACGTCCTGCTGCTCCCGGCGCAACAAGAAGACCACACACCTGCCCAACTCCAGCGTCCCGGCCACGCGCCTGCGGAGCATGCAGGAGCTCAGCACCATCCACATCCAGTGCAGCGAGCAGCCCTCCCTCACCACCAGGTACAGGGCAGGGGGCGTGCAGAGCGCTGGGGCCCAGCTGTGCCAGCTGCAGGGCTGGCAGGGCTGTGCCCAGCCCGGGGCAGGGGCTGGTGGCAGCATCTTCGTGTCCCTCCCAGTGATGGCCCAAGGGAAGTGGCTCCTGGCTGTCCTGGGAAGAACCAGATTAAAGCCAGACTCCAGTGCAGCTTGTAGGTGGATATCAGGGAAAGGTTCCTTCCCCAGAGGGTGGTGGGGCACGGAACAGGCTCCCCAGGGAATGGTCACGTTGCAAAACCAAGGGGCCAGCAGTGTCTGTCAGCCAGAGCTGTTGGAGAGCTGACGTGGTCCCCCTGGGACACTCCACTGATTTCCATTGTCCAAAAGTCTAAATTGCCACTCTAAGCATCACTGGGAAAAAGGTAGGAGGAATTTCACAATGGTGTCTTAGTAGCTGTGACCTAAAAAGCCATAAAGGACACAGGTGAAGTGTCCCTTAATAGAAAATGTTTGAAATTTCGTTTTATACATAAATTGCTGAAAAAGAATCATTTATTCACCATATAATTCCTGCAAATATTAAATTACTTTCTAAATCCCCCTCAGCCCACTAAGTTTTTTGTGCACCAGGGCTGGTTTTGAATGTCCCATTCCTCTTCTCCTCACTCCTATAAAGGGATGTAGAAACTGAAACAAAGCTGCCTTTAGGGCAGCAAGCGATTACTTTGTGCCAGAAGGGCATTTCAGAGCATGAATTATGAATGAATAAGCACAAAACAAGTCTCCAGCAAGTTCAGTTTCAATATGACAATATTTTAAACCAGCACCTGAAGCAGTAATTCACGGGAATGTCAACTGTTCTGGGTGCTAAATCAGACACCGGTGATATTTTAAATGTCAACACTTATTTCACTTGCTTACCAAACTGTGCAAGGATGGAGAGAGAAAAAAAGCTTTCCAGTTGTTTTTCATGTGGAACGCAACCAACTGGGTGTACTGGTTGCCACTGGCAGAAGCACCCAGTGCCTGAGGCTACCCCACTCCTGGGCTGTGCCCGAGGCATCCGGGGAGCAGAGTGGGTTCTGTTCCCGGTGTTTGAGATCAGAAACCATCCTCTGGTGAGTCACTGCGAGATAACAACAGCAACAGCTTCCCAGCCGGGAGCTTTACATTTTGAAAGGACAGGCCTTGTGTGGAAAATGAACACGTTGGGCTGGTAATAGCAGACTCCTGTAGCTGTGCAGATGCACAGAAATCAACCTATCATTTTCCCTCTGTAATTAATTATAGGATGCAATTGATGCAGATCTAATAAGAATGCTCCCAGCTGTCAGATCCTTGAAACTACTGCAGAGAGAAATAAAATAGAAAAGATCAAGGGACAGTGAATATGAAAGAGGTATTTGAAATGCAAGAAAGACAACATCTTTCTCAGAAAGAACTACCTGTGCTCTGAAAAGATGCAGTACACAGGGCAGTGTATTTAGATGTCCTTTTAAATAAACTAGAATTATGCAAGAAGGAAATGGAAACAGAACAATTTGCCCAGTGAAAAGCTGTATCCTAACCAGGGGGAACATTACCAAGGCTTGGTGTAATCCGTGTAGACAGAAATGGTGCCTCGCAGGAACGGGGGGGACATTTAAGTGGAGTTTTTGAATATTTCAGCTGAATGAGATCCTGATTAAGAACCACAACCGTTCCCATCCTTTCTACTACCTCATTTTGAGAAACAACCCAAGCACTAAATTTGTTTTCTAGTCGTTCCAGCCTCAACATGAAATCAGATGATGGGCTGAGACCGAACTGCAAAGCTGCCCAGATCACCACAGCCATCATCAGCATCCCCACGCCGCCGGCGCTGACGCCCGAGGGCGAGAGCAGACCCGGCCCGGGCAGCCCCGGCCACGCCACGAACATTCCCAGCTCGGCCACCACCAACATCGTCAAGGTCTCCGCCTTGTAGGACGTGTCCCGCGCAGAAGGAGGCTGAAGAAGCCCGGAGCCCCTCTCCCTCCACACCTCCACGTTCCCTTCTTGCTGCACCTCGTGCCTGGATGCACCCAGCTGGCGTTTGTCACCGCGGGGCCCGAGCGGGGCAGCTCCTTCAGACACGGACTGAGAGTGGGAGAGGGAGGAAGGCGCTGGACGGAGAAGAACCTGCGTGGAGAGCGAGTTGTGCCGTGGCACGGGGCAAAAAGCACCTGCAGAGGCTGGAGGAAGGAACCATCACGGCAACCAGAGAGTCACTGAAGCAAACGGAAATATAACACTGTGTATCGCAGCACCTTTTTAAAGGTTTTTAATGGATAATATTTATTCATGAGGAAATGACTGAAAAGGTGAAAAACAATGGATTTTGTGAATTTTTTTTTCTTCATGGAGCAGAACCTTTAAACCAACCAAAATTTCACTTTTTTTTTTTCTTTTATAGGAAAAGATTTAGACAAAAGAAGCCACCTGTCACAGCAGTCCCCTCCACCGCTGTGTGTGTGCGTGTGAGCGTGCAGAGCCACTGAACTCGAGGCAGGGCCCTGCCACGGTGGATGCCCAGCAGGACCCAGGTGTGCCAGCTCCCCTGTGCACACCCACACGCACACACACACCTCCCACCCCAGACGCCATCCCCGATTTAGACTATTTTGTATCCGCCTTTTAAGTCAATACAGTGCAATTGCAAACAGTGTGTTTGTCTGCTAATTACTGTCTGTGGAAACATATTTGTGGAGAAAAGCAAAAACAACAAAAAAAAAAAGAGACAGGCTTTAGTAGAGTTTTAGTCCCACCTGGGTATCTGCTTTCTATTTTTGTTATCATTTACTTGTAAGAGTGTGACTAGACTACAGTTCTGTATTTTTAACAAGGAAAAAAAAAGGTAGGATTCTTTTTTAATACTGTGCACACAAATGGCAAAGAATGAAAGCACTGAACTCAACTGCATCAAGCATTCATGAGTCTAACAGAGGTTCCTTGTAATGTATGCCCATGACTTTTCAGTTTTGGTTTCTATATAGAAATTTCTTTGCTAGCACTGGACGTATAACCCATTGTAAATAGTAGCCAAATAATGTCTGGATTTATACTTGATAATAATTAACCCCAGAGCCAAATATCTTGCATGGACAGAGAGGTATTTGGCTTTTTCACAGTCTTAGGGCTCCAGTTGTCCCATCCATGGCTTCTGGGCTGCATTGATTTTGGGGATAGACAAGGTCAGCAATTTCAGTTCTCCAGTTCCAGCACAGGATCTGCTTGAGAAGGGGGAGCAGTTCTGGAGTTTGGGAAATATTTGATAATGTGTGGTACAGACAGCATTTTCTTTTCACAGTTCTACACTTAGTTTGGGCAAAGTCTAATCACAAACTAACAGAAAACCAAAAACTGAAGAACACTGTGTGGTACTCCAGGTACCTCATCCTGGGACTGAGCCGAGCTCAGTCCTGGCACCTCGTCCTGAGACCTTGCTAGGAACAATTCACCGTGAGGAAATTCATGGACCTGACACACAACTGCTTCCCCCCTGCCGAGAGGAACCTTCTCCTGCCATTCTGCCTTCCTGGAGCCCCCTTTTACAGGGGGATCCATGAAGGGCAGAGTGAGGAACATCCCCTCCTTCCCTCCTGTCCCGCCCTGTCTGGCTGATCCCTGTGGTCATGCACAAACTCTCCAAGGCCAATGCACTGCCCCCAACAGCCTGGAGGGAACAGGGAAAGACATCCCATGTCCTGTTCTGAGCAGTGATTTTACCAACATCGGAGTTAAAAGAACGGCTCAAAGCGTGTTTGAGGCTGATTCAGCGAAGGGATGATGCTTTTTTTAACATCTGTCATAACCTCTCCTGATGTAATATTTATATGCACATAGACATACACATGTAACTAATTACAGACTCATACATGTATAGGTAATTAACGCTGACTTACACCTACGAGCTGGCACCCTGCTTTGGTAGCGCTCCTGCTGCGAGTGAGCGATGGCTGATGCGTTAACTCAAACCCTCCTTAGAGTCCTACAACACCCTAGGAACAGTAGGGCTATGGCTGAGCCTCCAGTAGCTGCACCAGCTTCTAGTCATTTATCCCAGTGCTGTAATATCTTACCCAAAACTATGTTTAGTCCTGTTTTAAAAGATTAAAATGCTCTGCCTTTTGCTGCTTCCTGTAGGAGGTTATACTGCAGTTAATCTGACCATTATTGAGTTTTTTTTCTCGATGTTTTAATTTAATTTTTGCTTTAATTTCATTAAGTGTCATCATCTGAGCACCCCTGCCCTTCTAGATCAGAGGCCTTGCTCTCCACCACTTGCCACCTTTGCAACCTCATCTCCACCGGCACAGAGTGAGAGTGAAATGCCCCCGTGCTGACAGGGGACAGGAATAAAAATTACAAAGAGTCAGGGATTCTACATGGATTCTTGGTGCTGCCTTTCCTATTCCTGATTTAGTGTGGAGTGGCGAACAAGGCACTCCACATCTCTGGATCTGTAAATAGCCATCGTGGCAGCCCTTGTCCAGAGCACTACTGGGGCTTTTATTTGCTGTCAATCAAACTTCTTGGAAAAGATAATATAACATTCAATTTTAAGAGTTTTAAAAAAGGAGGAAAGTCAGTTCCAGGAGTTTCTGGCTGGCTGCTTGGGCTCCGATTGCCAAGGCAGCCACGGCCTCTGTTCTCTTCCCAGAACAGGAATTGTTATCCTTGCTGGGGAACCACGGCTTGTGCCTCTGCCACGAACTGGGCGGGTGCTGCCCCACGCCGTCAGTTCCCCAGCACAGGCTCTCAGAGGATAAAAACACACAGAATTAAGGAAGTCTGAGCCTAGAGGAACAGGGCTAAAAGTATTTTAAATGGAGGCATTAGCTCCCTTTATCCTCTGCAGTCGCCCCAGTAAAGCTTCTAAAGCACTTGGGACTGCGCTGTGGAAAACCTGGGAGCCCCCAGGAGGGACGGAGCCCCCCCGGGAGCTGTGGGGACAGGGGTCCATCCATGCCAGGGACAGGGATCCATCCATGCCAGGCTGCATGGACAGGGATCCATCCGTGCCAGGCTGTCAGGGACAGGGATCCATCCCTGCCAGGCTGCAGGGACAGGGATCCATCCGTGCCGGGGACAGGGATCCATCCGTGCCAGGCTGCCAGGGAGCGGCAGGGCAGCCCGGGACGGGCACGGGCAGCAGGGACAGGGCCACCCAGGCGGGCAGGGAGCTGCACCACCGCCCCTCGCTCCCGGCCAGGGGGAGGCTCAAGAGCTTCCCCCGGCCTCAGAACCCTCAGCCAGCCCCGAGAGTGGCCCGGGCCTCTCCCGAGAGCTCCTGAGGCAGAGCCTCACCCGAAGGACGCGGATCATTCCCCCCAGTGCTCCCAGTGCCGCCCTCCCTGCCCGACCAGCACCGCAGCCCTTCCCCGGGCACCGTGCCCCGGGCCCCGGGCCTCGGGCAGGGGCTGCCCCGCCGGGGTCCCTCTGCCAGGGGCAGCTCCAGGACCGGGGCAGGACTCGCTGCTGTGCCGCCTCTTCAGCGCAGCGCCTGCCTCCTCCTCTCCTTCCTTGCGACTTTATAGTTTTAGAAAAGTTCCTTCAAAAAAGAGATAAAAATGGATTCTTTGTATACAGAGCAAGTGGAGGGCATTATTTTTTCAGACCTTCCTAAAGCAATATTAAAAATATCAAAGGAGCAATTCCTTCTTCTGAGCATTTTATTTCCTTTCCAAAGCTTTTTCTGAAGGAAAAATAGTTTCACCGATTTTCAGCCTCTTCAATCATTAGATTTCCTCTCTTCTCACCTGGCATTGAGCTGCTAACAGGATTCACACCCAGCTGGCAGCAAATGATGAAAAATACCTTTTACACACAGGCTTTGACTTCCATCTACTCTTTCCAAAATCCACCTTCTGCTGTCATTTTCCTTAAAAATATTAAGGGCACCCCTAAAGAAGAGGCCACAGATAACACATTTTAGTAGACAAAAATTAAACAACTGAATCCATCCTCCACTAGCACAAGATCCTTCACTGTGACATGGCATTGCTTCTTCTAGATTAGACTCCAGATTCTCCAAGGACTCCCCCTGCCTCCCTGGAGAGCTCATTCCAGTGACAGACCTCAATGTCAAGGATTTTTCCCCACCTGTTCAGCCATAATTCTTTCTTCATATTTCCCTCTCTTGCTGCCATTTATAGTCCCTTGCACCATTTACTCTTACCATTACTTTCCACAAGAGAAATATAAAACTTTCTGCATCAAATTCTTATCCCAGAGACTGCTTTTATCTATTAAATAATTACCTTTGTTAAAAGTGAACAGGGGAAAAGACAACCCAAGTAACACACATGGCTTTACAGTGGAATAAAGTTTGCGGATAATTCAAAATATATCTTTCTTTAATTGGCCAGAAAGACTAAATTTAGTCAATGCCACTTGTTTAACCTAAACCTGTTGCTAATACACCTGTACTGCAACCCAGCATTTGTCATTCTTGTCTAGACAGCTTAAGGTGTGTGCATGAAAATCAGATTAATACCAGCTAAAGAAAGCAAATTTCCTTCAAGATTTTGCTTTTTTAAGTAGAGGTTGCAAACATGTAGCATCTTACATGTATTGTAAATTTAGGAAATTAAAAATCACATTTATGTGTTGCAACATCCCTTGGCCTTTGTAATATTTTATCTGTTGGACTAAGGCAGAGCTACAAAGTCAGCACTCATGGAGGGCTGGTGAATATCAATAGCTTTGAACTGCAAACTCAATTCTGCTTCTAATGTTAGGTGAATAAAACACCTTTTCCACGTGATTCACCCATCCAGTTGATCTCAATTAATTTTTGTTTTAAAACACCTATTTTTCTCCAGCACTTGGAGCCAACTACAGTAGATCCATGGTTTAAAGCCCAAGTTTTTAGGCTTTGTATTTGCCAAAAATGCTGTCCATGGTGATTTTCTAAAACTGTAAGAGCAAAGGGGAGGCAGTGAACATCAGGAGCTGAGCATCAGCAGCCCGGGTTCTGCTCCTGATTTCCTGAGCAATCACTAAGTGACGTCAAAGAAGTCATTTCACCTCTCTGCCAGTTCCACAGCCTGCAGAGCAATGAGCACCTCCTCTTGCAGAGAGTGGAGCTCAATTCATGACACCCCAAAATCCCACAGGGAATTCTGGAGACAGAGTGCCAGAACTGCTACTTCTGTTCAGGGAGCAAAACCTGTGCCAGAAACGCTTCAGGTGGAACAAAAGACCAGGTGACAAAGAGCTTGTGAAAATCCCTCCTCCTGTTCCCAGTCAGGTCTGTTCCTCTGTGTGTATCCGTGTGTCCCTCCCCACTTTGGGTTAAACCAGTGCTATTCCAGAGCCTCAGCTGGGGGAAGGTCCCAACCACACCAAACGCTCTTCCCCACTGCTCCACCACGACTGGGAGCTCCAAGGGGCTCCTCGGACCAACCAAGTCTCTAAAAATGGTGTGATGGTCTATTTTTGATAAACCAGTATGGCATTCCGATGCAATGGTGTTTTCTTTAGGAGTTCTATGTTATAAGAAGCTCTCAACTTTATTATTTTGTATTTTCGTACTTTAAATGGGCTTTGCTTTACAAACATCAGAGGACAGATACGAAATGTACTGGACACAACTGCAGGTAGCTTCATTTGAGAACAACTTTCTAGAAGAACCAAGTTTCCTGTTGTCTTCTTTTGGAATTGTAGTGCATATGTTGAAACTTGTATATCATTTACAGTATTGAGTCTTGTGCCACTGCTGTACCTGATGTATCCAATCCGGATTAAACAGAGTATGTGCCACAAATACCAACAGGATGCTGTAATTTCTTCTAAAAACCTTCTGGGAGGTTCTTTTGGAGAGCTCTGGGTGTTGACCAAGGCCCCTCGAGTTGCATTTAAACACCAATTAACTCTTCCCCAAGCAATCATGAATGAAATCAGTGGGATGCCACAGGACAGCAACAATGCAGACACTGAAGTGCTGCATCTCTTACCGTGTCCTCTTCGTCAATGTTAAGAGTTGCAAAAACTTCATCTTGGAAACAAAATCAAGCTGTCCTGGCCTTTTCCAACTACGCAGCCAAAGGGGAACCCCCTCCCTGGAGTCATTTGTGACACAGAGGGAGTAAGGCACGAACAAAGTACAGAAAGAAAAACTTCCAAAATTAGTGCAGAGGCAACCTGGGGTCAACACCCTGAGCCAGCCAGGACTCCCAGCTCTTCCTGCCCCAGGACGGCTCTGTACCAGCCAAACAGGAAATATCAATTAGTTTTAGCACTAATAGGTAATTCCATTTCTAATTAAAGCTTTCCTGTAAGTGTGGGAAGTCTGATATTGTTGCACCCAGAGGGACAGACCAATTATGATTGCTGCACACTTTCTACATAATTAAATCCTCTACCACACAGCTTGCTGCACACCTTGCTATATAGAAATGTTATTTATTCAGTGTTAATTAACTGGATTTAAATTAGCAATACAGGCATTGAGATGCTCCTTTCACTCTGCCACTTCACTGGGATATAATCAGTGCCTGGCATTCACCAAGAGAATCGGGGGAAATGGGATGATCACCAACTTTGAACAGACCCTGGAGTCTCACAGGGAATTCAGCTTCACCCAACAGTCACAGGGAAGGCAAGGCAAGAGGGAGGGGAGGCCCTGGCACAGGGTGCCCAGAGAAGCTGTGGCTGCCCCTGGATCCCTGGCAGTGCCCAAGGCCAGGCTGGAGCAAGATGAGCTTTAAGGTCCCTTCCCACCCAAACCAGTCTGGGATTCCATGAAATACAACTGGGATTGCTTTGTATTTTCTCCTTTCTGCCATTTCTTACATGGAAGTGGCTGCCTTTTATCATCCTTTGTTTACTCTGGATTGAAAAGATTCCAACTGAGCATCCAGCTCTTTCTTTTCCTTTTATTAACAAATTGTAACACATCACTGGACCTGTGTATGTTTATAAACAGATGTTTATAAAAAGACCCCATTTTTCTTCAATCCCAAACGTCTGTCCCTTGTCAGCGTCCCTTAGGGCAGCACTGTTGTCACAGACCCTGTCCATTCCTGGTCCCACCCAGCAGCAGCAGGACATCAATCCCCACCTTTCAGCAGCTCCTGGAGATAGACCGAGTTGACCTGGTAGGCATTCATCCAGCTGCAGTGCCAGTAGCTCCTGCTGTAGTGGGACACTGCGGCGTAGTAGCTCTGCCAGGCGTCGCAGTAACATTTCCAGTAATCCTCGTAACTCCAGCCCTCGTAGGGAGCATCATCCCAGGAGCTGCAGGTCTGCTCCTCTTCAGTTCTCCTCGTGGGAGGACTGGAGAACTGATGGTTGTGGCTTTTCTTGTGTTTAGCATTTTGTTTCAGGACCTTCTTTTTCACTTCATTTTGCCTTGGGACGTGGGGTTGCTCCCGAGGCCTCTCCAGGGCAGGACAGAAACCGGCAGGGCCCCGCCGTGCTGCGGGCACAGCCTTTCCATCCCGTGGGCCTGGAAGGGCCTCCAAGCACGAGCTGTTGGCCCCACTGCTGAGGGAATCCCTGGAGCTGTCTGAGCCGTCAGAGTCAGCAGCCACGTCCCCGTTTGCTGCCGTCCCTGGGTGATGTTCCATCTCTTCCCACTCCACATCCCCATTTCTGGGCAGCTCACGTTGCTCTCCTGGGCCTGAATAACTTCTTAAAATCTCCACCTCTCTCTCTGACCCTTCTTTAATGAAATACTCATAGTCTTCAATGAAATCTGAGAAGCTCCAGGGACTGGTGAGTGGGTTTTTGAAAGAAGACAAGCATGGAATTTTGGGAAGATTTTTTTTTAAGGCCTCCTCATCTGGAGCCTGAGCACTGTGTTGTCCATCCATCCTGGAGATGGGTTTGTCTTGACTCCTCCGTTCTGTGCGACAGCTGGAAGTTTGGGGGGTTCTACTATTTTTCTCTACATTTGCAGGATTTGTGCACTTTTTAATCTGCTTTTGCTTCAGAGTCTTTTTTGGCCTTTCTACAAAAGAATTATCCCTTGGAAGATTAGAGGGAGGCTGAGGTATGTCTGAAAAGCCATTCTGGACAGGCTGCAGCACTGGCTCCTCTGGTTTAGGACACACAGTGTCACAATTCACCCCAGGAGCCGTAGGTATTGCAGGTTTAACTTCCACCTCCCCATCTTCAAACTGCTCCATCATTCCAGGAGGGATTGGCTCTGAACAGTAGAGAAACAAGCAGCTGCTCAATCAGGTGCATCCTTCCCTCTGGAACTCACACGAGTACCCAAGCGAAGCTTCTCCAAACTGCACCTTAACACATCGAGTGAGGGCCACAAACCAACCCTTTCAATTCTTGAAAGAGTTTAAAGAGCCAGAACATTTCCTTCATAGAAGGCATCAAAGGCTGCTCAAGACAAACAACACTACGTCCCTTGTCAGGAGCAGAGTGTGAAGAACCTGGACTGAAAGCAAAGCAGCCCCAGCGAAGAAGGCACACATCAGCCCCCTGGGCGTGTCTGAAGCTCTGACCAACAGAAAGCCCCCAAGCCCAGCTGCACCCCCAGCGCAGAGCCTACCTGGCAGAGGAAGGAGCTGCAGGTTGCACTTCTGAGCAATTTTCATCATGGTGTTCTCCTCCTCCCCACGGCAGCAGTAGGTCACAGACAAACCCAGGGTGCCTGTGAGACAGGACAGAGTTAATTCCCAGGAGAGGCAGCAGAGGCAGGCAGAGCTGCAGCTGCCAGGCCTGGCCCTACCGAAGCGCCCGGCCCGGCCGATGCGGTGCATGTAGGTCTCCCAGTCCAGGGGCACGTCCAGGTTGATGACCAGGTTCACCTTCTCAGCATCAATTCCACGAGATGTCTGCAGAAAGTGAGGAGGAGAAGAGGGCAGTGAGAGCTGAGTAACTCAACAGAGCTTTAAATAAACACAGAGCCATGGGGAGGCTGGAAGGGACCACAGTGGGGTCACCTGGTCCAGCCTCCCCAGAGTCACCCCAACACATCTGGCACTCACAACACACTGCCCACAGAGGAACCTTCAGCTGCAGAGCAACAGATAAATTGAAAACTATTTTTGAGCCAGATCACAGAATGGGTTGGGTTGGATGGGCCCTAAAAGTGTCATCTCACTCCAGCCCCCTGCCATGGGCAGGCAGGTGAGGAATTGGGGTGATTTCTGAGCCTCACAGTGAAAATAAGTCACAGTCCATGGTGCTTTATCAGCACGTTTATGTTGTCTCCAATTCCAAGCCAAACCTAATCCTCTGAAGTAACTTTATGTGCAACACTCCTGCATGCTGTAAAACTTGCAGAGCAGTTAATAAATTTGAAATAAAATCTGTAAAGAGCTTGTTTGAAAGCAGTACAAGCTCACCAAGTCTGTGGAAATCAGGACTCTGCAGTGGAATTGCTTTAATTTAGCCATGGCATCGAGTCGCTGATTCTGGTTCATGTTGCCTAGGAAGATAAAAATCAGAAACAGGTTACATTCCTCGTCTTTATGCCCCTCAGATTCTAGAAAAAGCTGCTTTGTACCATCAGAAATAAGTTAGAAACTTCCTCCAACACCAGTTCCAAATGAGTAAAGAAGGAGCAAACAAAACTTGAAAACTCAGGTCACTCATTACAAAAATAATTCTTTTGCTTGTTAATTGAGTCTTAAAAAGACCTATGAAGGTTCAAATGCTCTTCTCAGCCATTTAACCAGAGACTGTGCAAGGCAAGATTCAAGATCAATTTTCCTATCTTAGGTCACATTAATGCACAATTTCAGTGGAATCAGAAAGCTGTGAATGGATTTACCCGAAATGCACTCGGCAGGGAAGCCTCTGGATGTCAGTATTTCAGCCAGATGTTGAGCCCTGAGGGAACACACACAATGAAAATTGGAAATAAAACCCCAGGCCTAACAACCCCTGGGCATTTCTTAGGTTATTCTCTAGAGCCAAGGACTGCATTCCTGTATTTTCAGTATCTCACACTGCGTTCCTCAGGCTCTATTTCAGACCTAAAGTTTGCAGACTGCTCTGAGACTTCAGAGGTCTCATAAATTTATCCATATGCAAAGAAATTTATCCGTGGCTGGACATTACAACCACTGCTTTCAAACGGCTTTGTCCAGATGATGTTTCAAATGTGTTACCTGCTGTGCAGATTTGAGAAGACTAAGGCTTGGTTGAATGGAATCTTGCTGAACAGCTCCTGCAGGTGCTGGGTTTTTTCCTCAAAGGTTTTATGTGGGAGGGGATGGGAATTCACAATTTTGTAGTACTGCTTCAGCCCTGAGCAAGAAACCAAAACAGATTAGGGGTTGCCATAAAAAGCTGCACAGAGCCCTGTAAACATGTGATACTGCAGCTGAGGGAAAACTTCAAACAAAGGCTCGCATACAAACCTCCAGGAGAAGTTCTTCTTGAAAGGCTGAAATATTTTTTGAATGATAGAAAAAGCAAAGAGTTCCATTTGTCTCCTGTGTTTTAAATGTACAGAATCACAGACTGGTTTGGGATGGAAAGGCCTTTAAAAACCATCTCATTCCACTTCAAGATTCACTACACCAACACTGGGAGTCAATATCCATAAACTGAACAACTCAGATACGGGTGAAATTATGAAAAATCACACATTCTAAAGGCACATGTTTTGGTTTTAGTCTCCTCCTCTTAATCTGCTGCTGGCAATGCCACTCTAACTGCTGTTTATGCACTTACCAAGGAGGCCTGGATCCGTGGGGTTCAGCCTCACAAAGGTGGGCTCCCTCATGTACCTGGTGAGAGCAGCAGCCAAGGACTCGGGGTAGGTGGCTGAAACTGCCAACATCTGCTTACTGGCTGGCAGGGAGGAGTAGATCCAACTGCGGGACAAAACCACGGGAGTTACTTACAAAGCTGAACCTGATCTAATGACACAGGCATGAGGGAAGTGCTTCTCCTTACTTGATCTGTGCCTGGAAGCTGCCCTCCTCCAGCAGCTTGTCTGCCTCATCCAGGATGAAGAGCCGGACACTGGCTGTGCTCAGGTAGTCCAGCTCTATGAGCTGCTTGATCCGACCTCCAGGGGAGGGGAAAGTAAAAACAGCTTCAAAAACATGAACTGAAACGTTCTAATGATGAACCTTTAAAGTATTTTTAAACCACCTTCGAGGCTGTGCCCTATTAATGACAAGAGACAAACCCAAGGCAGCTTTCGAAGCCCCAGTTCTGTACTGTGGAGGATCCCACAGGACACAAATCACAGCAAAACTCCTCCCTACCTGGGGAGCCCACAGCTATGTGGCACTTCTTCAGCCTGCTTTTGTCCTGGCTCAGAGGAGTCCCTCCAATGAAGACATGGCATTCCAAGCCTTCCATTTTTATCCCAATCGTTGTGATCACGGCGTGGATCTGCACCGCAATCTCCCTCGTGGGAGCCAGGATCAGGATCTGCGCGGGGCAAGGATTAAACGGGAGGGTTAAAGCCGCAGGATGGCGCTGAGAGCTCACCCCCAGCGCGGCGCTGATTTCAAACGCTGTCTCAGGGCCTTCAGAGCCTTATCCCCCCAAAAAAGAGCGATTCCCGCTCCTAAAGCCCCGGCCGGGCTCACCTGCGTGGCGGGGCTCTCCAGCAGCACCGCGTCCAGGGCGATGGTGGCGAACACGCAGGTCTTGCCGGTGCCGGACTTGGCCTGCACGATGAGATCTGCAAAGAGCGGCCACGGGGTCAGGGGAGCCCCCGGGGAGGCCCCGGCCCCGCGCCCGGCCCGCCCGCTCACCCAGCCCGCAGCGCCCCAGCGGGATGGCCTTCAGCTGCACCGGCGACGGCCGGTGGAAGCCGGCAGCCTCCAGCCCCGCCAGCACCGGCGGCGACAGCAGGAGAGAGCCGAAGTCGGAGGGGCCGCCGGGCACCAGCACATCCCGGGTGCGGAACCGGCCCTGCGCATCCCTGGGCGCCGCCATCTTGGCGTGGCGGGAGCGGGAAGTCTCGCGAGATGTGCCGTAATCCCGCGCCGCGGCGGCAGCCGGTGCGGCCGCCAGGGGGAGCCGGGGCAGGGGGAAGATGGCGGCGGCTCCGCCTCAGGGCGGGCGGGGCGGGCGCGGGGCGGTCCCGGTGCGAGGGGGCCAGGGCGCTCGAGCCCGCTGCAGTCACGGAATACCCCAAAAACGTCCCCGAGTCCGGCTC
Source organism: Edolisoma coerulescens (assembly GCA_013397115.1). Taxonomy (NCBI): domain Eukaryota; kingdom Metazoa; phylum Chordata; class Aves; order Passeriformes; family Campephagidae; genus Edolisoma; species Edolisoma coerulescens. The sequence goes on from VWZW01001762.1 coordinate 134,156, forward strand.
CTGGCCCTGCACAGGCACCCCAACATCCCACCCTGTGCCTGAGAGCGCTGTCCGGACGCTCCCTGAGCTCCGGCAGCCCTGGGGCCGTGCCCATCCCCGAGCGGAGGACGCAGCTCACGGAGCGCACAAACGCGATTTGTGAGCCTACAGAAAATTACTGCAAAAAATTACCAGTATAGTATTCACTCAGCAAAGGGCAAGTGTGTTAATCTGTAAGTGCGTTACTTACTACCCTCTATAGACCACTTATTTTAAATCGTGGGTGAGTTTATGAATATCAACTTTTACTGCAGCACTTGAGAGGCTCTGGACGTGCAGCTTCCATTCCTTGCAAGGGGATTTGGAAAACCTCCACAGTGGCTTCTACTGTACAAGCACATACACTGGGTCATTATTCTTCCAGTGCCGGGCAGCCTAAATGAATTTTAATGGCTTTGGTGTATCGCAGGCTTGGTCACGCCTTTGAAATTCCTCATGTCTGTATTCCTGACAGGGGAGAAAAGTCTGTCAGATTCTATTCAGTTCTTTTTTATTATGATGGTATTTTCCTGTGAATATCTGAGTACCAAGCGCTGCAGGACAAAGAGCAGTTCCAGCCTGGAGAGCTCCCCTCCACCAAGGGGGACACACCAGGTGGTTGGGACTGTGCCCCAGAGCACAGGTAACAGGATCTACAGGCACTCTGCTGTTCCAATTATTTTTTAATTTTTAAGTGGATATTCTCATTGGTCCTCAAGGGGAAAGAGTCTCCAACATGAGATAATTGTCTCTGGATAAATCTGGGAAAGGAGACAGACAAAGACACCTGGACATAACAAACATTTGATTAAATACAGCCTTTCATAACCCTTTTAAATTGATGTGATTTGAACAGACAAGAAAGAGCAGAGAGGAGGGACTGTTCCCAGGGGGGAAGGGCAGCGAGGAGGTGACAAAACAGCCCCCAGGAGCCATTGCAGGAACTGCTCCCCTCTCTATTTTTCTCACTTATTCCTTTTGTCCCTGAGGTTTCATGCAAGTTGCAATACAACCAAGGTGATCTGGAGACAGACATTATTCTCGGTGGTGCATTAATGAGACATTCAGACACCTCACTGTCATTCACAAAGATGCTGCTGTTTGTAGTTATTTAATTTTCCTTCAGATGTTCAACGCAGACAGACTCCAAACCATCTCCCTGGGTGCGAGACACCCTTCCACACCACGACTGGCAGATCTGCTGTCCCTCTCCCGCTGGTTTTGGCCCTGGCTGAGGGGGTTGTGTCACATTTCGGCTCCCACAGCTCTGTCAGTCAATCCCATGAAAGGTTTTGTTTTAACCCTTATTCCCGTAGTAAATCTTACCTGCTCCTGCTCCTCACGTTGCTGTAAGCTCCCTGTGAGTGGTGTGCTGTGCCATGAGTCACGGTGTAAACAGGAATCTTCACCCTTCAGGCCTTGCTTTACCTCAGTGACTCTCGAGTGCTGCGTTCCCGCTGTCCACGTTCACGTCAGCCCTGCCAAGAGGAATCTGCAGTTTTGCCATGACATTGCTTTGGTTTTGCCTGCAGTAAGATCCAAAGGAAGGATTCCTGCTCAGAGCGGCCTTTGGAAATCTTGACATTTAATCTGAATACTCTGCAGGCAGAGTAAGTCCTGGGAAAGGATTTAGGTTAGTAAAAGAAGCAGATGAGACATCCTTCAGAGCTGGAGTATTACTGAAATAACAGGTTCTTTTGAAGGGATATAAACTCTCTAGCTTGGGGCCATAAAAATCCTCGAGGTTTTAGGATGTAGAAAAGCCCTGCTAGGGAAAATTCTTCCTCCCATACACACTGAGAGCATGTTTTATTCCTCCAAGAAAGTGCTCACCACATTTTTGTCCCTGTCACAAAGTGCACATCACATATTTGATTTTAATTCCATGGCGGACTCATTTTCCTCTGAATTTGTATATCAGAGTATGAGCTTTAGATAAATGATGTTCTAAAGCACCTGTGAGTGATGCTGCTGATACTCAAGGTCAGGTCCTCAATGTTTCAGACTATTTCAGCCTAACACCTGCAGCACTTAGTACCTCTACTAAATAATTCCCACAGATTTATCCATCTCCTCCTTTTGTTATAAATTTACTCTTCACTTACAACACTTAAATTCTTGTTGTGACTCTTTGAAATACTGAGGTAAAGTGCTCATGGATAATTTGTATTGGCTTCCTGAACTGTTGGGTTGTGTCTTACGAATATATTCATTGTCGACTTGGACATTGCTACTGCAAACAGGCACCAGCCTTGCCTTATTCCTTTGCCTTCAAAGGATTTGTCCTTCAGATCTGCCAAGATGTTCAGAGCAAATCTGGTTTACATAATATTTGCAGAATATTTTGAAAGTGAGATAATCTCATCCTCCTCTCCCAGATGTTTTCAGATTAAGACAGGGAAGTTTCTCTGTTCTCTACAGCACGTGTGAGTCACTCTTTGGAGTGTGGGACGTATTTGTGTTTACACTGCCATGGAAACTGTGTTTGTTCTGGGTACAGTAGAGCCCGGGACAGTGAAAGGGCCATTGATCCCAGCAGAGACAGTGGCTGCATATTCACCACCGAAAATTGACTCCGAGCACCCTGCACATTCACTTTCCCTCTGGAAAAAAAAGCTGCATGGCAAGTTACCAAGGAGCAGCAAGGCTTTGGAGCAGCAGAATCTTCTCTGTTGCTTTAGTAACTGACAAAGTCGTGGGTTTTTCCCAGCAAGTCTGGTGCATGGAGCTGTCATAAATAATGATGATGAGGAGGAGGATGGTGATGCCTTACATCCATCTAAGGCTCATTTCAGTGCCCTCCTGTGGAATGGATTTGGTTCCTTGTCAGGCACATTCTTCACAAGGATCAAGGAGAACTGCCCAGATTTCAGATGGAGTCTCAAGTCCACGGGGGAGTCACCACAGGCACAGGCACGGGTGCAGCTGCAGATAAAAGCAAGCAGACCTCAGGGATCGGGTCAGAGCAGCAATTTCAGCTCTGCCCTGAGAAATGCCAGTATTTCGCTCCTGTTGTTTTCCTCCAGATAAATAAACATCATCCCATTTTAGTCTTAGATACCAAGATTTGCTAAATTATTTTTTCAGCTCGTATGAGCAGGATCTAGGTCACAAAAATGCAGCGAGCCGAGCTGAAATCCAACAGTTCTTCAGCACAAGACAGCACAGTGGCTGCACAAGGAGCTTCCCTGGTACTCACTCCTGGCACTCCAGTGCAAGCAGAGCAATGTCAGGGGCTGGAATTTGGCTGGAGCAGAGTTAAAAGTTTTTATTTTGAGGATGGGACATAGTGAGGGGTTGGGGCATGTCAGAACTTTAAAAAGGCCACAAGTGCAGAGACTGTATGCACTAAATTAATGGAAGAGACGGTCAGATTTTCAGGGATATTTTATCTCTGGTCAGATTTTCAGGGATATTTTATCTCTTTATGCACAAATATAAAACCAGGCAAAGTTCTGACACTACATCCTTACCTATGGGTGGGTGTTTCTGCCCCAGTGGGTTTAAACAAGGATGGATGCAATTCAGGTCATGCTGCAGCTGAAGTGGGAGGAAATTCTGAAAGGTTTGTCGTCAGTGTGCAAGAAAGTCAAAAGGAAAGAAAATTCAGCGATAACCACGCTTGTTAGTTCAGCAAAGAACAGTCACGTGGCAGCCTGGAGAAACCAGATCAATGAACTGAAAGACAACAAATGAGATGAGCCTTCAGCTGTGAAGGGATGGATGTTTCCTCAATCAGGAAGGAACGAGGCAGTTCATAGAAGTGGAATACTCCACTCTGAAGGAGTATTCTAATTTTTGCCCAAGGATCTCAGTTTTTCATTTTATCCTGAAATAAACCATGTAGCTTTCTGCTTGAGGGTGTTTTATTCTTGGCTCTGTATTTTCTCGGAGATCTGATTTTCCACTGCACTGCACCATCTGCTCATGGTTTACACCACGACAGAGCGGAAGGAGTGCAGGGCCTGGCATGAGGTGTCGGTGCTGCTTTGAACCAGTTGTCTACACGCAGGAGAAAAATGCTGCTTAGTAAGGAAATCCCACTGAGAAAATACTTCAGATTTTTCTCTTCTCTTGCAAGTTCCCAGGAGTTTGGAGCACATGAATATTCTGGTCTTTTCTTTATTCTGTGCTCATGAACTCCTTTATCAGTCTCCTGGGACAGGAGCAGCCCCGGAGGCTGGAAAATGGATCAAAAAGATGTCCTTAGCAGAAGCCAAACAGAGCCTAGAAACCCTTCCTGTTCATCTGCCTGAGGATCGCAGAGTTGGTGTCTTGCAAGAGGCACAGGAGCCTGCAGCATCTGCCACTTGCCACGTGCACGTGCAGGTGGCCTCCTGAACCCTTGGCACGCGCTGAAGGTAAAACATTGTGTAAGTTCAATTTGATCCTCCCAGTAACCTCGGCCATCATTGGTACCTCTGCTGTACTGCAGTAGCCAAAGAACGTGAAAGCATCAGTCAGATTCGGGAGGGATGCAGTGAACAGAGACCTGGGTGCTGGGCTGGCCCTTCTTGCCCGTGTCCGGGACCCTGCAGAGGCCTGGCAAGGTCATCCCTGTGCCTCAGCAACGGCCCGAGCCGGGCGTTCCGGCCCCTGGGCGCCACTGGAGCCATCCCAGCTCTCTGATCTTTCACTCCTGCCCGGCTCTTCTGCCTGCCATATGCTTGGATGGGCTGTGGACATCCACACCCGACCCCGGCCCGTGGGGAACAGCCAGCTGGCCAACAGATCCTGCCAGATTTCGGGAAAAAAATCAGAGCTGGGCTAGCTGGCTTAGGCTGTACGAAAGACTCGAGACTGGCAAGTACCCACTCACATCAAGGCAGACCCTGCTGGAAGTGGTTCACTTTTTGATAAGGTCATTTCTTTAACAAATTAATTTTTACTGCCCCACGTTCTACAGAGCCTTGAAGAGAGATGCTGTTCCCATGCTTGATAGATGGGAAATGGGAACCCTGAAATGAGCAAAGAGACAGGAAATTTTGATCCATAATAAAAAAGACACTGGAAGGATCAATAAACATTAACTCTGGAGTGTTTCCCAAACACATGTGAAAGGGCAGATCACAAATTTCCTATTGAAATTGGATTTTGACACAAAGGTCAGCTTTCAAAACCACAGAAACTGATTTCTATAAACAAACAAGCAAACAAACCAAATCCTATTACCATCTATAAAAAATGTTTTCCTCCAAAAAATAAAGACCTGGAGAGGCAAAAATTGTAGCCAGTCTTTGTCAAATTTATGGGAAAAAACCAAGTAATTACGTTTTTAATCCCAAATTTGAGAACACATAGTAGTATTTCTCCTCCTATCAAGTTCTTTAGCATTGCAGAGCAACTCAGACAAACCTTGTTAAATTATCACAGGGGACTCAGCATTTATCATCTAAGCAACACATTTTGCAAATAAGATGAGAATAATATTTATTTGTGAGAAACAAAACTTCAAACCCTTTCAAATTCAGTGCCGTTATAAAGTCTGATGATCCAAAAGTGTTTGTATTTCTTTCCCGGCTCGCCTGTCCGTCTGTTTGGTGTCCTGTGGTGACAAGCAATATTAGAGGCTGTTGATCCGAGATAAAAGAACGCTGCTCTCAGAGGGGCTCGTCCCCCACGCCGCGGCGTTTTCCAGGTGCTCTGTGTGCGCAGCCTCCCACGGGCTGAAACAGCGCCCGTGGAACAGTGAGGGGAAACTGTTCTGAAAACAAACCCCGCTAGAGGACTTTGAGCACCTGTGTCTGGCCGCTCTCTGCCGCTGCTGTCCGTGACACGGGGCGCTCGGGCAGCGGGCCGGGCTCGGTGCCTGTGCTCCGTCCCGGGCCACATCCCCGTGCTGGCCGGGCACAGCCCAGCCCGCCGTGAGGACAAAACGGGGACACCACAACTGGGTGGCTTTGCAATTTCTCGTGATTAAGGCCATGTAGGTTAATCCGTGCTTTTGGTGGGGTGGTCCGCGCCTGCGGAGCAACGTGCACAGTCCCGACCGCAGCAAACTGAAGCGCCCA
>VWZW01001762.1:140263-155633 GCA_013397115.1 Edolisoma coerulescens
CGGTTATGGGTCGGGGGTCCCGCCGCTCCCATCCCCGTGAGCGGAGGCAGATCTCGGTTATGGGTCGGGGGTCCCGCCGCTCCCATCCCCGTGAGCGGAGGCAGATCTCGGTTATGGGTCGGGGGTCCCGCCGCTCCCATCCCCGTGAGCGGAGGCAGATCTCGGTTATGGGTCGGGGGTCCCGCCGCTCCCATCCCCGTGAGCGGAGGCAGATCTCGGTTATGGGTCGGGGGTCCCGCCGCTCCCATCCCCGTGAGCGGAGGCAGATCTCGGTTATGGGTCGGGGGTCCCGCCGCTCCCATCCCCGTGAGCGGGGGCGGGTCCCGGTCAGCGGCGGCCGCTCGGGGTCCGTCCGTCTATCGGAGAGAAACCGCGGCGGGGGCGTGCGGGGGCTCTGGGGAAAAGCTGCCAGCACAGGTCAGAGATCAGAGACGCAGCCACCGAGATGGATGGGAACAACTTTCTGGGAATCAAAAGGTTGTAAAAGGAGCGCGTTGGCACCTCCGGTGCGCTGTGAAAATACTTCTTTAATAGGAAAGCCTTTGTCAGAAACGAGCGGTGTTTTCGCCCTCCTGCCGCTCCTGCTCAGGGGTAGCCTCACTCCCGGAGCTTGCTGGGGCTTGTCCACCAGCCCGAAGGTGTTGCTGGTGCTCTGGGGCTGGCTGGGGTGGGTTGGGAGGAGGAACTGGTACTTCCCAAAATAGGGCTCCAGCGGGTCTGGCTCGGAGTCTGCGTTATCCTGATAAATAGATAATGAGAACAAAAGGGGAAGACAAGGCAGAGCAAGAACGGGTGGGTGAAGTTTCTGAATGCAAGAAGCTCCCGGTTTGGACTGGAAAGGATGTTGATTTCAGCGGGGTTTGTGCTCCCCGGAGTTCCGTGCAGTGCCTGCACTGCAGGAAGCATTCCGTGTGGAACAACACCAGCGAGTCCCTGCGCAGCAGGCAAAGTTCCAGCTGCGCCCAGGGCAGGACCAGGGCTGGAGAGCCCTGTGCTGCTCCAGACCCCAGTGTCTTGTGAAACACGGGCTGGGGCAGTGGCCATTTACTCTTAATAAATGTGGCAGCAGTGACATTTAACCTGCTGGCGTTCCCAGTGTTTCCCCAGCAAACACAGGAGGTGAAAGACAAACTAAAACAAAGGAAAATGGGAGTCACTGGTGTGCTGTACGCTGAGGGTGATGAATGAAATGCAAACTGCAAACCGGGACATGTGCAGAATAATCGGAGAGCTCTTGAAAATCTGAGTGAGTTGGAAGGTGAGATGGGAGAAGGCGTAACTTCCAGAAGAACATCTTAAGAATAAGGTTCCTAAATCAGTGTTTTGTCTTCTAACCAAATCGGTTTTGTTATCTGAGCAATTTTTTGTGGAGGAGCCTAAACATTGCACCTTTGAGTCTAAAACATGCCTGTTTTGTAGTGCAAAAAATAACTTCAGAAGAGTCAATATATTCAACAGAAAGGCAGATCCCTCACACTTAATGTGAAAGCCAGAAAAAAAATACTTTAAATGAGAACATTCTGGCTTTGTTCAGCCCTTGCTATAATGCAGGAATAGATTTTAATTGTAAAAATGCAACAGTTTTTATGTATTAATAAACATGAGTTAGCCTGCCATAAATCTGTGTATATGCTTGGCTTAAAAAACTGGGAAGGGGCAGTTGTCACCTTCAGCTGAACGAGTTGTGACTTGTCTGAGAGCAGCCTGGACCTCCATACATTTGGTTTTCACCAGTCACATTCGTTCCCCCTCCCACCGCCCAGTTTTTGTTATTCAAACTTAAAAACTTCCTTTCCCACGAGTTCCCCGGGACCCGAGTGCAGCCGTGAGCGCGGCTGAGGACGCGGGAGGCGCGCAGGGTGCGGCTGGAGAGAGCCTGGGGTCACCTCCTTCAGCCTCCCTGCAGCCCGACTGAGCTGCGGGCTGGGGTGGAAGTAGGGACTGCAGCAATTAAAGCAACCCTCGGTGGCATCCTGAGAAATAACAGCTTTTAGAAATCAATTCTGTCCTGATAGCCTGGAATTAAAATAGATGAATGTTTCTCTGAAGAGCAGCTCGAGGGACAGCTGGGCCCATCTGCGCGGCGGGCAGCGGGAGCTGGGCTCGGGGCTGCTGCTCTGCCCCTGCACCGGAGCCAGGCTCACCGGGCAGCAGTGCTGGGCATGGCTTTGGCCGCGTGGAGCCGGGGAGCCCCCCGAGGGGGGCAAAGGGGAGTCCGGCCCCGGGCATTTAGGAACGCCCTGGGTTGTGCTGTGCCCAGGGAGCAGCTCTGCTGTGCAGGGATGTTCTGCAGAACTTCCCTCTGCGAGGAGCCGGGCTGGCTGGGGCTGCTCAGTGCCACATGGCAGGGTTAGAGACTGTCCTGTTAGCAGAAATTTAGTTTGTCTCAGTGCAAACAGCCTCTGGTTTGGTAAACCAGACTTTTGGCCAGTTTTGAGGAGGGGATTTTCTCAAAAAACAGTGGATGTTGGCACAGCTCCCAGTTCCCAAGGAAGGGTTATCTTCCAGTGCAACTCAATCCCCCACCAGTAAGAAAGGAGGATTCCAGCTCTGGTTTTTCTTTCCCTTGCTTTGTTTATTAAAAACATATTTAAATGCTGGTGTGCTTGGCTGGGGTGCTGGTGAGCCCCCACATGTCACCTGTGCCCTGAGATCACAGCGAGCTGTGCCAGACAAGTCACCGAGGAGCGAGGTCCGGGCATGCTTACCCTGCCCTTCCCATTTCCTCTGGGAAAGCTCTGCCAGGGCTCCCCGGGATCAATCTGACCCCTTTCAGTCAGTGGGAGAGAGATCTCCTGTTCCAGTCGCATGTTTTCCATTGTAAGCTGATAGTTTCTGGCATGTGTGGTGTCCCTTTGATTGGAATTCATTCAGAAGCTTCCACATGCAGATGCTGCGCAGCCGGGAGAGCCTCGGCTGACACAGCCATTCATCCCGGCCGGGGGATCAGGGGCAGCTCTGCTGCGGCCGGGATCCTCATCCCGGGCTGACACCAGCCTCTGGAGCCCTTGCCGACAAGCTGTGCCAGCTCTTTGCACCTCCTCCCCGGGTGCAGGAAATACTCAAGACCTTGTTCTCCTCTGGGAAGCCCCTGGAGATTTATGGACACAGCGTGGCTTGTGGGAATGCGCAGTGCTGGTTTGTGGGTCTGGTGATGGAATAAGCTGTGCTTCTGCACTCCTGTCATCTGTCCTTGCAGTGGCAGTTGTGAAATGTGCCCCGGAGCTCGGGAATCTGCCATTCATGCAATTAATCCCGATACTCAAAGCCCTTTTTGACTGTATCGGCTGCACTTGGAATCCGCAGACATCGTCCTGAGGCACAGCAGAGTTGTGCCTGCTCCCCCAGTCACAGAGCAGTATCTCAGCTGAAAGATCAGATTTAACAAGAATTGTCTTGCAGAGGGATTAGAGAGGAGTTTCATTTCCGCGCCTCACGCTGCTCAGGGCAGCACCTCCCTGCGCTCTCAGCCACCAGCACAGCTGGCACTGATGTGCACCCACCTCACACGTGTACCCTGGGATGGGGGCTTGGGGCTCCTCTGCAGCTCAAATAAATCATTGTTTTCTGCTGGGGACTGGTGAGTCCGTGGGCAGATTTATCTGGCACGTTGGGTTTGTGTGGCTGCAACAGGCGAGGGGGCACAGCCACGTTAGCTGTGGCTGTAACTTTACTTTGCCTGTTTTGGCCTCTCAGATGAATCCAGGATATATCTGGGGTTTCTGTTGCTTTCTTCTAGGAGGAAAAGTATTTAAGTACTGTTTAAAACAAACCTCACCACTCCGACTTGAACTTTTAATGTGCTCCCTGCACATTTGTCATGAATGCATCAAATTACTGAGTTTGATAGTCTGACTCCCTTCTTACATTAAATTATGTCCTGGCAGACAATGTTTCTAGCTATGAATATCCTGCAGGAATAGAACATTCGGTCCGAGTGAAAAATACAGCCAATTATTTTTACTCTTTGTCTCACACTGGGTCCTATTCCGGTAACTGTGTCACGCTCCGAGAGGATCTGCTGTGTTTTCATTCCTGCTCACTCTGCAGGGGCAGCTCGGGTGGTTTGCAGTCTGGGAGGCACAAATGTCAGCCCTGAGGGTCCAGTGTCACTGCTCCCCACTCCAGCAGGTGGGAACAGGCGGCTCCGTTTGTGTCTCTGCTGATGCAGGGGTCCCTTTTTGGGTGACTTTACCCCTGGCTGCTGGAGCAGTGCCAGAAGGTCGGGTGGTTGTCACAGGATCTCATTCCGTGGTGTTCCTGCGGGGAAGGTGCGAAGGAGTGACTTGACAGCAGATGTCCTGTCACATATAGCTGGGGAGAGAAAGCAGTCACAGGCTTTGTCCTCTCGGTTATTTCCAGAGCAGTCTCCTGGAGGTGAGGATGGATTTTTTCAGACTCCCAGCTTCACCTGTTCAGGAATGTTAAAGAGCAGATTCCCAGGGAAGCAGGTCTGGGCTGAAAACTGACATTTTAACCATCATCTGCAGTGGCCAGTCTGTCCATCGAGGCCTGTGCTCTCTCTTACCCTTGGGTTGTGAGTAAAAGCCTGAAGACTGGAGTTACTTTTGGTCCATTTTTGTCCTGGTTGAGGAGAACTGATTTTTCTGATTTGCCTTTAAACATAGGGAGTGTGATTGGGAAGCACAGAACAATATCCTTGCAGTGGGAAGGAAGGTGGATAATGGAGTGATGTGAACCACGTCTTTCATGGTTAACATCTGTTCAGGATCTATTTAAACTGTTGTGAGAGGGAGTCTCTGGTTCAGTGTTAGCATCCTTCCTCTCTCAGATAAACTGTGAGCTCACAGTTAACATCCTCATGTGCACCTAAAACACCCTGGGAAGACAAGAGGTAAAAGAGAGACTTGAAATTATTGTGATAAAACGCAAGGGCCGAAAGACAACTGCAGGCTCTTGGCATCCTCCAAGGGAAGGAAAAGAAAGGTGGAACGTGGAGCTGGAGAGCAGCTCTGTGTGAGCTGAGCAGCGAGGGCTGTGCAGCCACAACTGCAGCCCTGTGGAGATTAATCCAGTTAATGACCCAAAGGGAAACACAGAAACAATATGATCAGCTCAGCAGTTCTAAAATAATTTCGGTCTCTATTATGTCATCTGCTTTAAATACCAATTGTTTGTTGCTGGGTCTGTTGCCCATCAGAACTATTATTAAGAACTATTTGCCATTTGTTCTTTCCTGTCCTCTTAGCAATAACTTCCTCTCTTTGCATTTCTTTTACCTAAGAGCTGGACATCTGTCTTCCTCCTGGTTGTGACAAACACTCTCAGGGCTCTTCTTCCCAGCTCTGTGCTCAGCTGAAAGCTGGGGTGTTGCTGGGCTTTTCCTTTCCATGAGCATCACAAAGCTGCTGCAGCCCTGGGCAGGCAGACGTGTGGATGGGCTGGGACAGCTGTGGCTCCAGGAGAGTGATTGGAACTGGATTCTGAGAGCTCAGTGAAGGGAGATGTTAATAGAAAAACATCAGTTCCCAGAGTGGCTGGAGAAAGTTACTTATTTACCTGGGAAGTGACAAGGAAAATCTCCCTTATTTGTAGATCTCGGGTATTTGAGGCTGAATTTGATGAAATGCCAGTGACTGCTGGAGGAGGTTCCTTGGGACAGGCTCTTCTCCGGCGGTGTTAATCAGTGGTGGAAGGTCACTGATTTACCAGCTGTGTAAAGCAATTGTGGGCTGTCCTTTGGGGAGTGAGGAGATGGTGGAAAGGGTGGCTCCAAAGTGACTGGTGCCTTTGCTGCTCAGGATGGGGCATTGCCAGTGCAAAAACCCCTCTGTGTCTGAGCTCTGGCAGGTTTCTGCTTGGTTCCCCCCATGCTGAATATTCCCTGATGATCATTTGAAAGTGGAATTTTGAATTTTGCACTTCAGTTTTCAGTGCTTGGGGTGTCCGTAGTTTCAGTGAGCTTTGCTTTGGAGGAGCAGTGAGGCAGAGCTGCCTGGGTCACACCTCCACAGGGGGACTGGGCCAGGTAAAACCTCGGTGCTGGAGACAGGAACCTCTCCCATCACACACCAGGCACTGAAGGGGAACACAGCCCTGTGAGTACTTGTCTTGCTTTAAAAGGCATGAGTTGGCTTGTGCAAAATTAGACATAAAATTTTTCATGCCAATTTTTAGGGATTGCAAAAGTTTCAGGAACAATGAGATCCAATTTGAGGCATCTGATTTTTAACTGGTTTATAGAGATAGATTTGGATATCTGCAAGTTGTCATGGTTCTAACAGGGCTTTTTTTGGAAGCAGAGAAGCCAAACAACCACTTATATTGAAGGGCAGAGTGTCTCAGATTAGACACCCGGGGCCCTGGAAATGCTGATGTATTTGTGCACCTTGAGCAGAGACCAGCAGGAGCCAGAGGGGAGGACAGGCTCTGTGCAGACCCGAGTCTGGCAGTGCTGCTGCCCCAGTGCTCTGCTCTGCAGCCCCACTGGTCCCAGAGCAGCTTTGGGCTTTGCAGCTGACAGAGGCAGAGCCTCTCCCGCAGCCCAGCTCACACAGTGGCACCTGCACAGCCCCCAGCACGGTCAGGGTCTCTCCCCAGCCACGCTGAGGCTCTCTGGGGCTCTGTGTCACATTCACTCTCTGTTTGGAATCGACTTCATCACAAATTCAAGTTCCTTGTGCATGAGGTGTGTGACCAAGAGCCAGTGAGGCTGCCAGGGCTGTCCCTTCAGCCTGGAGTTCCCGTGGCCTCCAGCAGAGCAGCCGTTTGATTTCCAGCCCAGTCTGCTGAATTATTTGCAGAATCCCTTTTTCTTCTCACAGACCAGGTAGTTCAGCCCTGCCCCTCTGCCAGGGAGGTGATCTCTCTTCTCCAGGACATTGTTCCTTTTCTGGGGAGTCTCAGCCAGTCTGAACTTGGGAGAACTGAGATCTTGGCAAGGAGGAGAGGCTGGCAGTTAGACACTGGGGAAGGGTTTTTTCCCTCCAGAATTTTCTTTCCAAGGTGAGTACTCTTAATTGCAGGTGGATGGAATCCAGGCCCCGCAGGCTGTTTGGTCACCAGGCAGTGACTTCACTTTGGGCTGGGCTTCCCTCACTCTCCAGTTCTGTAAAAGACTGAGCAGATACCATGAAGAGCAAAAGATAAAGCAGAGGGGGTTGATTTGCTTCATTTTTTGACTTGCACAACCCAAAATTACAGCAGCGTTTGCCAGCAGAGTTAAAAGGCTCTGGATGTTGAAAACTCTGTCGCTGCTGGTGGGATTCACGTTTGCAGAGGGACACTGAGGCTGGAGGGTGGGATTGACCCCTCCCAAGGCCACTGGGGCAGGACAGAGCAGTCACAGCCCAGAGCCTCCTCTCCTCCCCTGTGCTGCGAGGGAGGCTCAGCCCAGGCATCCACATCTCAGTCACTTACAGGAGAGCGTTTCCACAGAGGAAAACATCCCCACTTCTTCTCCAGCGGCTCAGGCTCCCCGGTCTGGTGCTGGCACTGGCTCTGGCAGCCCCAGCTCCTTTGTTCAGAAGGAGAAGTGCTGGGTTTGGAGCCGTGGGGGCTCAGGTCTGTTCCTGCTGGGGGCGGCTGATCTGGCTGTGAGGAGTGAGCCCAGCGCTGCCAGGGAAGGGTCAGCGCTCCCGAGGTGTGCCTGGCTGAGCCTGGCAGGGATGCCCCATCCCCGGGCAGGTAACTGAGGCCGGGGGGGACGGAGCTGCCCAGCAGGTGCCGAGGGTTCCAGGAGCCCAGCCCGGGGCAGGACCCTGTCACTCCCCACGGTGCGATTACTGCGCCAGGGGATTTGGTGGGAAGTGGCCAATGAGGGGCCAAGCTGGCTCCAAATCCAGCTTTTTCCAAAGCCCCAGATCAAACAGACTGCCATTAATGAGGCAAGAAAGGTTAGGACGAGCAGCATTACAGCAGATCTGGAGAGGTAAGGTGATAGTTCTGTCTGGGGCTGGCGGAGCATCTGGCCCCAGCTTGGTGTGGGAACCAGGAGCTCGGTGAGGCTGGAACTGGGACATTGTTTGCGCGTCTGCAGCAGGAGTTTATTTGCTGATGTTAAAAAATGCCATCGCTGGAGGCTCTGGGTGGTGGAATCGGGAAGCTGAGCACAGATTTTCTGCATCTTTGTAGCTGTGTGCTCATTCCAGATGATAAACAACTTTCTTGAGAGAAAAGCCCTGAAAAATGACGGTAACCTGCTGGTGAGTTTAGTTTTAGGTTCTGGGGTTTGAAATGGGGATTTGTGGTCAGAAACTGTTGAGCAGTTTCCACTTACAGAGCTGGGTTGTGACGATTTTCTGATGGCTGCTCTTTCTCGCTGCTCAGCCCCACGTACAGAGATGGAAATAGAGCAAGTAATTGAGCTAACGTAGTTAAAATGAAGGAGAGGTGGAAATTAAAGCTTGGTAATGTAAAGCTGAACATAAGAGAAAAAGAAAAAGCTGGCCTTTTTCACCCTGACGTTGAGATCTGTTGCTGTACAAAAAATGGTGATGAGCCTTTTAACCTGTTTGTGACAGCGTAGGCTGAGGCTTCCCTAGACGGGGTAATCTCTTCTGCAAACCACCTCGCAGCACTGCGACATGTCCTCATCCTGCCAGCCCCTGCTGTTCCTCCCCTCTCCTGCCCCTTCCCCACTCCCCCTCCCTGCTAAAAAAGAATAAGTGGCAGCTGTTGGGAAGTGGAGCCCTTTTGCTTTGTGGTGCTGCTTTGGGAATATGATCCAGATTCTGCACGAGAGAGAGAAAGCAGCAGAGAAAGAGAAGGGGGGGAGTTGGGAAGCTCTGGAGAATAAGTTGCTTATTTAAAGTCTGGTGTAGAAAGTTCAATCTTTGTAGTGAGGTTCAGGGATGAAGCAGAACTGCTGCTAAAGGTCCTAGCCCAGGAATCAAACAATTCCAGGTTGAATGTCAGCAATCCCAGAGTTTGTTGGTTCTGTACAAAATTTCCAGTGCATTGAAACGTCTTTGATTGTCCTCTAGCGAGAGGTGCCTGCGCTGAGGGCATTGAGAGCTGAAGATGTGTTATGGAGTAACAACAATTCTTCTTGGGATTTATTTTTAATCTACTTCAGCACTTCAGGTGAGGCAGCAAGGCTCTCCTGGAAGGCTCCTGATTTCAGCTGGTGACAGGGCACAAAAGACACAAAAGCACAGGAATATTCTAAAACTGGCAGCAGCCAAAACCATTCATATTTCTACACCCTGGGCTTCTGCCAAGCAATTAATGGAAATTCAAACTCTTTATTTTTGTTGTCAGGTCAAACAATCCACTTCTGTCAGCTCCTCTTATTCCTAGAGGGACGCTCCTAGAAAAATCTAAGAAAAATCTGAGTGCGGTTGCTGCAGTGGCGGTGGTGCAGGTGGGACGCGGGGCAGGGGTGGTCAGGAGGGAGGGGGATGTCTCAGGAAGCTGCTCGGCCCTGCCCCGCTGCCCTCGGCTCTCCGTGCCGGGGACGCTGACCCGCGTGTGCTCTTCCCTCCGCAGCTCTCCATGAAGGAGGTGGGCGACGGGCTGCACGAGCAGATGAACTGCATGATGGGCGCCCTGCAGGAGCTGAAGCTGCTCCAGGTGCAGACAGCCCTGGAGCAGTTGGACATCTCGGGGCGCCGGAGCCCCGCGGAGCAGCGCCGGTGCTGCCGGAGCAGCGGGGCCGGGCCGGACGCGCGGCCGGGGGAGGCACAGGGACGCTGCCCCCCGGCCCTGGCGCCACGGCCGGTGGGTTTGTCCCATCCCACTGCGTTCCCAGAGAGCGACCACCCTCGAGACACCCCCTCCTCCTCCCGGAGCCTCGGCGGGGAGGACGTTTATCCCCCAAAAGGACCTTCCTCCGTGTCCAGCAGAGCGGAGCACGTCCGGCCCCGGACATTCGAGTCCGGCAGCCAGGGCACGGCTGGGGGGTGGCCGCTGTGCCAGGAGTGCCCGGGGTGTGACGATGGCCACGACTGGACATCGTCCCTGATGTCCCAGAGCAGGAACCGGCAGCCGCTGGTCCTGGGGGACAACATCTTTGCAGACTTGGTGGGCAACTGGCTGGACCTGCCCGAGCTGGATAAGAAGGGGGAGAAGAGCGAGGCGTCCCTGTCCCTGAGCAGATCCCAGGAGCTCTGCAGGAAGTTCTCCCTCACAGCCAACATCTTCAAGAAGTTCCTGAGGAGCGTCCGGCCGGACCGAGACAGGCTGCTCAAGGAGAAACCTTGCTGGCTTCCCCCTGAGGACAAACAGCCCGAGATTTCCAAGAGGTCCAAAAAGATCAACAAACTCAAGGGGACATTTTACTTCCCCCTTCACGGGAACCTGCAGAACCATCACAGCAAAGCAGAGAGGTGCCCAAGGGCAGAAAGCCGTAGTGAGCACCCCAAAATCGGCACCAAGAAAGTCCACGACCCCAGAGACTACAGCCAGGCAGGGTTTGACATCAACACGGCCGTCTGGGTCTGAGCCTCCCCTGTCCTCTGCCCTGCCCCGCGCTTCCACGCCCGCCAGGAGCTGGAGGCCACACTCACCTTGTCAGGAGACTCCTGGGCTCTCCACGGGGACAGAGAGGAGTCCTGCAGAACACACTGAGGGCTTCATTCTCCTGCACATGGAATTTTCTAGAGAACTACAGCTTCAGGGACTGCCTGAGCAGCAGCTGACACAGCCCCACGTGGGGAGACCTTTGGGGACCGATATTCGCAAAAATAATCCGAATCTTTAGCAGCTGTAGGGTGAGTGGTGCCACAGGTGAGCAGCTCCTGGTGCCAGGCCCATTCCATCATCTCCAGTTCAGTGGCTGCAGCACAAACCCACGGTGTGCATGTGTGTGTGAGTGTGCAAATATATATATATATAGTTTTTTTAAAAAATCTATTCCTGCTTGTGTGCACTTGAAACTGGGTTATGAACCAGGCATCCCAAGCCCTGTACCTGAAGCACTTGTTATTTAAATGGAAAGAAATAAGTTTGAATTTATAAGACTTGAACAATTGCTGAGTGAGGGGCAAACTCCCAACTTTGGGGGGGTTTCCCCTTAAGCTGCATCCCTGGTGCCCTCCCAGCAGCTCTCCCTCCCCTGCCAGTTAAACCAGTAAAACTCCTTGCAGGGGTTTGTGACCTGGGGGTCTCGGTGGGTTTGCCCCTCTCCCCTCCCCTTGTCCCTACAGATTGCAGATTTACAGATAAAACACTGCAGAAGTTTATTGTTGGGGTTTCACCAGAAGCAAAATTCCCTCCCCCGTTCGTTGTTGTGTTCCCTGTTGCTGTTGTGTACAAACCTCGTCTTGACAGAACCAAGTTCTTCAGTGTCCGACTCTCCAAGAGTTTGCAATAAAGTGGAATCGGCCTCGTCTCCGCTGTGGGACACCCTGGGTCTCTTCTCTCACTCCGGGGTTTTCCCGGCTGCTCCCAGCTGGGATCGGGGAGTCTGGGGAGCAGCCAGGAGAGTTCCATTCAAGGAGAGGTTGTAAATCACGGCAGAGCTCCCTGCCAGGGTGCCAGCACCGCTCCAGAGGCACATCCCCCTGCAGCCCCGAGAGCCCGCGGGGCTCCTGCAGCTCCCACATCCGTCCTGCCTGCCCCAGCACCGGGACAGGCAGGGGGACAAAGGTTTGGGGCAGAAACTGCTGCCAAGGAAGAGCCTCAGAGCCACACAGCCCCTGGCTCGAGGAGGGGGTCAGGGCCAGGGGGTCCTGCTACGGCCCCAGGGAGCAGCACAGAGCCTGGCCACAGCATTGCAGCCCCGTCCATCGGCCGGGAGCCCCAGCAGATGCTCCGTGTGCGCAGCGGGGTCGTGTTCCAAAAACCTGTTCCACTCACTCCGAGGTCAGGAAGGGTTTCTGTGTGAGCAGGGGGATTATTTGTTTTAAACACGCAGCTCTGTTCCTGTTGTAACTTCCCAAGGCAGAGAGGCCAGTGGGGCACAGGCGTGGAGGGAGAATTCTTTTTCTCCTTTGCAAATTAAATATAGGCACAAGGCAGGCCCTGTTCGTGCCCATACAAGGAGAGGAGCGGGGCAGCGCCCGAGCGCTGTGCTCAGCACTTCTGGGAACCTGAGCGAGCTTTTGTCTTCCCTCCTCGTGGGCTTCAGGGCTGGTTGTTCCCCCTTCCTGATTTCTCTGAATGCTGGAAGGCTGCTTGCAAAGCATTTTGTTTTCCTCCTCTTTTATCAGTAGTTCATCCTGTTTGTTACCTCCCTGCCCCTTTGCAGAGGGTCAGCAGAGAGGAGATTTCCAGAGAGAGGAGCAGCTTTTCCTGCACTTCCCTCAGTGCTCAGAGAGTGTGGCCCCAGCCCTGGGCTTCCCTGCAGCCCAGGCACAACCCGGGGGTCGCAGCCCGGAGCCCTGGGGCACCCCCACCCCCAGGAGCACGTCCCAGAGGTGCCCACTGGCACCAAAGGCCGAGTCCCACGGGGAGAGGGGCACCGTGCGGGGTGGGGATTCACTCGGCAGCGCTGAGCACTCCCACCTGGGCCGTGGTGAGCTCGTCCCTGGCACTGCCCTCAGGTGTGATGGGCAGTAGCGAGGCCAGGCTGAGCGTGGCACGGCCGTGGCCACGGCGACATTTGGGACGGGGGGTGAGGAACGCATTTCTGCAGGTGGCTGTCTCTGCGAGGCCTCGGGGTGTGCGTGCGGGACAGGGAAGCTGCAGCCCGGCGTGCACAGATGGAGGGGGAGCGGAGGAACCGGAGGGGAACCTTCTCCATGGTAAGAGCGGCTCTCCCGGATCGCCCCCGTCCCCTCCCGCCGCTGCCAGCCCGGTGCAGCCCCCGCTCCGGGGCTCTGGGGACGCTCCCGCCCTCCCCAGTGCCGACCCCAGCCCAGCAGCACCGCCGGGAGGTTCCTCTGGAGGAGCAGCGCTCGCGGCCCCAGCGCTGCCCACGGCTGCCCCCGGGTGCTGGGCCAGGCTCGGATCAGCTGCGGGGCCCCGGCTCTGTCCCCGCTCCGGGGAGAGCCCCTTGTTCTGCTCGCACGGGGAAAGGGCAGCTCCTGGCCCCAGCCGCCTCCCGCGTGCTCCTTTCCCACCCAAACCGCTCCCGCTCCAGCCAGCACTGCCCAGGGAGCAGGGACAGAGCCGGGGAGCTGCGGCACCCCTCAGCCCCCGCTCCTCCCTCCCCTCGGCTCTAGGGACAAAGGAGGAGCACCTGAGCACAGAGGGCGTGGGGGTTCCTTAATTTGTTCCTTCTCCAAAGGATCAGATCCCCACTGGGCACTTTGCATGGACAGCTGACCAAATGCCCAACGTGGTTTCAAATGTGTCGTGTTCTCGCTGCCTGTTAAGTGTCTCTTCAAAGGATGCCTTGCATTAAAATAGGATTTTCCAGGGTGTTTGCAGTGACAAATCCAGCGTGGTCTAGGCTTCGAACACTTGGAAACAGCGAGTAAATGTAGCTGCGTCTCAAAGTTCTTAAGAGAAAAAATATTTAATAAATATTCTTTATAGATATTCAAATAATAAAGAATATCACCCAAGCCAGACATCCTCCCTAATTTAGTCTCCAGAGCAGGATCTGCTAATAGATCAGAGTTGGATTTGTGAATTACCATTTCACTTCTCCAGGGACTTTTCCTGAAATTATAATGGCTTTTGCTCCTCTTTTTTTTCATGAAACTGCCACGAAATTGTTCTCCATTATTAAGTATGAAACCCACCTAATTAGCACAATGACAGTGTCTAACGAGGCCCTGGCTGCGTTCTGCATGGCTGATGGGAGTGGCTAATCCCAAGCACGGGACAGGAATTACAGGAGCAGGTTCCCCGTGAGCTTGTCCGGGGAGGCAGCGCTGGCAGAGGCAGCCTGGGCGTTCGGGTGCCTTGGGAATCTCTGTCCAGTCTCGCCCGAGGGCCGGGTGAGCAGCACATCCCGGAGCTTCCGAAGCCCGGGCACCCGGCGCTGGGGTGGGTGAGCGCTGGGTCTGGCCCATATGGCTTAATGGAAAGAGAGGATTTAGCTCTTAACATTAATCGAGTGCTTTTCCAGGAGCTGCTCCTGCTCGGCCTCCCTGGGCTTTCCCTTCCCGGTGCCCACACCCTGCTCTCCTGGCCAGATGGCCTCCAGAAGGCTCCCAAATGTGCCTGTAATTAAAAAGCCTCTATTTTCAAAACCATTTCACAGCTTATTCTTCTGACAATGAGATGGGGCTTCTTAGGCTACTGTGGGGCAAGAGGAAAGGAAAACACGGCTGGCTGCCCTCGGGAGTGTTTCCCTTTGCCACTGGCACGGGTTTATTTAGTGCTTGTGGAGTGGCAGGACAAGGGGCAGAGGCTTTAAACTGGCAGAGAGCAGCGTTAGGTGGGATTTTGGGAAGGAATTGTTCCCTGTGAGGGTGGGGAGGCCCTGGCCCAGGGTGCCCAGAGAAGCTGGGGCTGCCCCTGGATCCCTGGCAGTGCCCTCGGCAGGGCCGCGGCGGGCAGGGGAGTAACGCGGCGAGGAACGAACTCTCCGAGCACATCCGTGTGTCCAGCCCCTCTGCTGACCACGTCCCGCCCCACGCCCTGCTGCCAGACAGCACAGATGGCCAGGGCGAGGAAAAGCGTCCTGGGGACCCGGGGGACCGGGTCTGTCCCTCTGCCGTGTGCGGCCAGGAGCGGAGCTTGGGCTCCCTTCCCCGGGCCGCGCTCACGGCTCGGTCTGGGGGTGCTGCCCCCGCCCAGCCCATCCTGGGACGGCTCCGCTGCCGCTCTCCCGAGCTACCTGCCCAGAGCTTCCCCCTCCTCCTCCTCCGCTCTTTCTGTTCCAGACCAATTACCGGGAGCTCGCACCCAAAGGCAGCCAGCCAGGCGTTTATGCCGCAGCTGCCTGATCTGCATGTGCTCATGCTAATGGTGTGGAAACGATTCATGGCCGGCTTTGTGCTGAGTTTCCTGTGCCCTGAATTGAGCTCTGCTTGGAAAAAGGAGAGACCGGGTCCTCTGGATTTGAAATAATTCAAGAGGGGAACTTTCTGTGTGCTGCTTACCTGGTTTTCAAACCTGTGGCTGATGTAACGCTGTTGGCAGGATGAGCGGAGCTTTGCAAGGAATATGCCTTAGAGAGGCAAATAACAGATATATTCCTAAGAGGAATTCTTATTTATTCCTCAGAGAAATGGGAGAAACATTCTGTTTGCAGCTACAGAGTGTTGGGAAATTCTCTGGAGATAAGACGCATTGCCAGGAAAGTCGAGCAAAAGTCCTCCTTCCGCAGAGGTTTTATGGCAGCTCTAAATCACTCGGAGATGGACGGGATAAGACCCTTAAACAGCCAGACCTGCGGTGTCTTCCCAGCACCCTGCAGGCAATTCCTCCCACTCCTCTTCCTCAGCTCGGGAACAGGGGTGGGTGCAGCCCTTCCTGCGGCTGGATCCCCCCGGGAGCCCGGCCCGGGGCACGGCAGGGCGGCAGCGCGGCCCCGGTGGCTCCGGGTGACAGCGCGGCCCCGGTGGCTCCG
>VWZW01001762.1:155868-193740 GCA_013397115.1 Edolisoma coerulescens
GGGCGGCTCGGGGGGGGACAGAGCGGCCCCGGTGGCTCCGGGGGGGACAGAGCAGCCCCGGTGGCTCCGGGGGACAGAGCAGCTCCGGGGGGGACAGAGCAGCCCCGGTGGCTCCGGGGTGACAGCGCGGCCCCGGTGGCTCCGGGGGGGGACAGAGGAGCCGGGCAGGAGCGCCGGGCTCCGTCGGGGAGCTCCGTGTGTGTTCAAAGCTCCCTGGCACAGCCTGTCGCTCCTGCAGCACGGCCCAGGGAGGTTTCCCGGTGTCCCGACCCGAGGGGATTGTTCCGAGCAGGGTTCAGGTCCTTTGCCATTATATGATTTAAGGTGACAAGCGTAATAAGATGTGACACATCTTTGCAACGATTCCCTACCTCGGAGAACCACAAACGAGCCGAACACCCAGCAGGATGCAGAGCCCCTCATCCCCCCGTGCATCGCAGCTGGAAAAAATAAGCACCAAGTTAAGGACTTCGCAGCGTTTCCTTTGGGAGACAGCGAAGTCCTGAACACGATACTATAAATGAATTATTTAGACTCCAGCCCTGCAATGAGAGCCATCTGGCCAGATGCCTTTACCCTTTCCAGAGCCCCCAGGAGCTCTCAGCACTCCACGCTGGAGGAGAGAGCTCTCCACGTGTATCTGAATGGGCTGAGGTTCCTGCTGCCCTGGAAGAAGCAGAAATAGAACCAAAATGACTCTCAGCGCTTGGGTTCCGCAGCCATTCCGTCTCCTCCGGAACGAAGGCCGCCCGTGAGCGCTCGGTGCCGGAGGAAGGGCGCAGCGTCCGTGGGGACCGGGACCGCGCAAGGGGAACGCCCCGGGACAGGGACAGGGACAGGGACAGGGACCTGCGGGACGGCTCCCACAATTCATTATGCACGGCGAGGTCATTCCCATTTCGTGGGGCCCCCGTTCCCAGCTCAGGTGCAGGAGGGACGTGTTTTCCTCCGCCACTGTCTCGGGTTAGCCTGGATTCAAAGGCAGTTCCGTACTCAGACTTTCAGACGTTTGTGGCCTTCAGGTGGTGGCACTGCTGGTGTCCCCCACATAACCCAGGGATGGGGACTGTGGGGAGAGACAATCCTGGTGTGGAAGAAGCTCTGAAGGAAGCAGGGAGAGGCTTTTTCCTGATAAAGCCTCAGCGTTGGCTGGAGCAGACATCACCCAGGGGAGCCCTGCCTGCCCTTCCCGGGGAAGAGACAAGAGGGAAAGGGTTAAAAGCTGTCTCCAGGCAGGAGAACAAAAACACCATTGCACTCATCTCGCTCGCTGTGCTCATCTAATTACGTTATTTAACAGGATACCCTCTCATTGATTTTAATTACTCACATAATTTGGGAAGTAATTCACAGCACATCCCTGCAGGGTGCGTGAGGCTGAGTCGGGAACAATGTGCTCGAGTCTTCCCGGCTACATGAAAGGAGGGGAGGGGAGGACGAGCCCCAGCCCCGCAGGCCAGGGGAGCTGGGGATCTGTCCCCCGGGGAAGGCTCCTCCGGCACCTGGAGCCGGGACCGCCCGCAATAAAATATTGTCACCCTGGGGTGGCCGCAGGTCTGTCCCTGGCCAGCACAGCCCCGGCTCCGGGGGCTTTGGGGATCCCTGGCTCGGGAGCAGCGATGCCCGGCCCCAGCTGCCGCCTGGAGCGATCCAAGCAGGTCCTTGTGCCCCCATCCCCCGTGCGGAGCAGCTGCGGATTAATTGTCCCTTTGATATCGGCGGGGTCCTGCCAGGGCCGATTCGCTCCTGTGGCACTGACGGGGGATGCTCATCCTTCCAGAGCCCCCCTGGCTTCCCTCAGCCGAGCACCCCGGAGCGAGGAGCCGCTCCTGAGCCCCCAGGACCGTTCATCAAACAGTCCCCATCACTGGGGTCTCTTAAAACACCTTTTAACCACAGTTCTGCAATTGTACCTTTTTTTTTTTAAAGCCGGTTGCACACGGTTTAGCGAAATTGCACCCCCAGCACGCACTTGTTTGGTTTCTTCGCTGTCTTTTGTAAGTTCCCCGCTTAATTAGGATGCAAACAATCCCAGAGGAATGTTTAATTAATATTATAAAGCAACAATGGGATGATTAAGCAAGTCTGGACAGCTGCTATTTATACACAGGACATGTGGCACTTGTTGGGGGCGAGCGTGTCAAGGAAAAATCATTCCACGGATCTCTCCGTGCAATTTTATTGCTTGTTTTAATTGTCTGGTTTGGGCCTTTTCTCCTCTTTGTGTTCGCTCAGGCAGAGCGGGAGAAGCAGAGATTTAACTCGGCCTCTTGTTCGGTTTAATTACAGTGAGAGCTTTCAGCCGAGGAGCCTCCCCGCCACCGCTGCCCTGCCCAGCCGCCGGGGCTCCGCAGACAGCCCCGCGGAGGCTTCGGGCACTGAATGCCCTAAAACTGGGCCAGGAGCAGCATCTGGGAGGCCCCTTCGAGCAGAAAAACATCCCCGAGGATGGGGGCGGGCTGGGAGAGCTGGGGGGGCTTTGCCAGGAGCAGCAGCGCCCGCTGGGCTCCCCCGTGCCAGGGCTGGGCTGGGATGGGGTGTCCAGAGATGACCTCCCAGCCCTCAGAACCCACGGAATCAGGGATTCTGTGATGATCCGGGTTGGAAGGGACCCTCCAGACCATCCCGTTCCACCCCGTGCCGGGGGCAGGGGCACCTGGCTGGGCTGAAACGTGCCCCTCACACGGCTCAGTGACGCTGCCATCCCCCAGCACCCTCGTGTTTTGGGGTTTTAGGGCATTTCCTATTTGGAAATGATTTCTCCGTAGCTTCTCAGGAGCCTGTGCACAACCTGAAGTAATTGTATTTGCCTTGGGTTGAACTCTTTTGGCACTTTCTAAAAATAAACACTCGATTTCTTCTCCTTCCGATGGAGCTGCCTCTGCTGGGAGCAGAACCAAACAAACTGGTAAAAAATTAAAGGAAGTGGGAAATCCAACAGAAGGGAAGCGAGATGGCAACAGCAGAGCCCCGAGTCTGTCAGGAAGGTGCAGCTCACATCAGAGAGTGGCAAATAAATTCGTGTCTTGCAGGGGATGGTGCTGGGCCCCAGCTCTGCGTGCTGGGTGCTGTCCCTCCCTCGCTGCTCCTGCCCTGGCAGCTCCAGCTTTGGCACAGACGAGGCAGAATCCCAACCCCGAGGGTGCTCCAGGGCAGCAGCAGCCCAGCCCTGAGCCAAGCACCCAGAGCAGCAGGATTTGGGGAGCTCTGCACCCCAGTACAGCCCCCAGAGAACTCCCTCCCTGGCCTTTCCCCCCAAAAATCGGCTTCTGGCAGCTCGAGGGGCTCGGTCCCACCTCGGGCAGCAGCAGAGACACCCAGGAGCCTTCTCCCTCCTGCCCAAGAGCAGCTTTTGCTCTGACTCATCCTGACGTGTCTCATTCACCACCTCACACTTATTCAATTATTACTTCAGCCCTGGCCCCGCTCTGGGAAGCTTATCTCACACCAAATCCTTCTCAGTCAAGCCCTAAACACTGATTGTTTCAGAAGGAAAGGGCCAAAAGCTGCCTGTTGGCTGCTGATCAGCCTCTGCATCGTGCACTGAGCAGAGGGAACACCCTGAGCTCGGCTGGGCTGCACATCCAGGTCCTGCTCCTGCTGAGGCTGGTGGGGAACGTCCCCAGCTGTGACAGCCACTTCTAACACACCAAAATCACAGCCTGGCTCAGTGCAGAGAGCCAGGGACAGCAGCGTCCTCCGTCCTGCTCCTGACACCTGGATCCAGCCAGGTTCACCCAGCACCCCCTGGCAGAGGGTTTTGAGGCAGCCAAGTTCCTTGTCCAAAGACTCCTTTAGATTGAATCCATCTCCTGGGGATGCTCAGCACTGCTGAAATCCTGGGGAGAGGGGCAGATGGATGCTTTCCTTGTTTCCATTGAAATCCCTGTACATTTCCAGCAAGACTTCAGAAGACAATTGGCTCCTGTTTGCCAAATTTCGGTGCACGAGACAGCACAGAAACCCTCAGGTATGGAAGTGTTGGTTCACCACAGTCACTGAGGTTGGAGAAGCCCTCTGAGACCAAGTCCAGCTGTCCCCCAGCACTGCCAAGGCCACCTCTGCCCCATGTCCCCAGGTGCCACACGCGCAGGGCTGTGGACACTCCCGGGGTGTTACAGAGATGCTCATTCCGTGTTCGGGGAGCTGCGATGGGGCTGCAGCTGGAGCTGCTGCTCTGCCCACGTCCAGCCCTGCCCTCTGCTCCGCTGGGCCTTTCCTGCTCCTGCAGATTAATCCGTGACTGGAGCCGGAGCTGGCCGGTGTCGGGTCTCCCTCATTTCAAACATCATTTATCATAACGGATTATCCTGCAGGGGCTCCTGTGCAGTCATATTTAATAACATAAACTGCTTCAAATCAAATGATTTCTCCTGTGAATTTAAGCCAAACTGACGCAGCAGCTTGACACTTCTTATTCCCAAAGCTGAATGAGAACTGGGTGCAGGACGCTGGATGGCTGCGGCCCCGAGGCCTTTCACCCACGCCGTAACCAGGGGCGGGGGGAGTCACGGGGCTGCAGTCAGTTTTTCCAAGGATTTGCACCAGCCTGGGTGGGAAAGGGCAGCAGAGCTGCAACACTGCTCCCTCTCGCTCCGTTCCCCCATCACTCACCCAAAATGGGTTGCAAGAAGCTGGATTTCCACGTAAAACACCTGCAGGGAAAGAGGCGGGGTGAGGGGTAACTCCCGTGTCGCAGAGGGCTCGGCCGGGGGGGCTCCTGCTCTCCTTGGGGCCGTTCTGGAGGAGACCCAGGGGCTTCCCAGGTTTCTTGGCTGGAAAAGGGCGCTCCATGGCCATGAGCGCTGGGGGCCGCTGGCAGCACCCCCGGCCGGGGCGGTCCCGACGGGCGCAGAGGGGCTGCCGCTCCCCGCTCCATAACGCTCCAGTGTCCCCAGCCCCGGGAGCCGCTCCCGACCCATGAATTTGTCCTTTGTTGGGTGCCTTGGGGCGGTGGCAGCGGGAAGCAGCCGGGCCGGCCCCTCGCGGGCGCTCGGAGCATCCTCCCTGCCGGGCACAAGGGGCTCCCTGTGCCCCGGAGCCGGGCGGCCGTGCCAGCAGGGACCGGGGCTGGAACGTCGGTGCCTCCCGAGGAAAATGCCAGGGATGTTTGACCTCAGGCGTCTGCCAGGGGCAGCTCTGCCACCGACTTGTCCAAAACCTCTGGCAAATGATTTCATCTTCCTCTGGTGCGGCTCCCTCTGAAGAGCATCCCGCTGGAGACGAGGCACAGAGGATCCAGGACAACGTGGCTGAGGGGGTGTCACTCACTCCCCAAGGAGGAACGAGCAGAGTTTCCTGGTGTGCAGCTTCCTGCAAAGGGAGGAGAAAAGGCTGGTTTCAGTCCCGGGATAACGCGAACAGCGTTTCCCCTTTTCCCTGGAACTGGGAAGCCACTGAGCCGGAGAGCTCAGCCCCAGCCAGGAGCGGCCGCAGGGGCAGGGCAGTGCCAGGGCTGCCGGGAGGCTGCAGCATCGGCTAATCGGCCCTGGCTTGGCAGAGCCCCCCACTCCTGCCCTCCTCCCTCCTCCTCCACAGGGTTGGACTCCAAATTTTGGGAGTTTCTTTCCAGGAGGAAAGACAGTGCTGTGGCTGAAAGCCAGAGCAGTGACCAGCTGCTGCAGGGAAAGCAGTGCCAGATCCCAGCCCCAGCCAGGAGGGTGGGAAGGATGTTCAGCCCCAGCCAGGATGCCTGGCACGTGCTGGTTATTCACCAAATGGCACCTGGGCCTCTGGAAAATCCAATTTCATTCCTCAGTGCCTGGTCCTGGCAAAATAAATAAAACATTCATTAGTTTTGGTGATTTTGCAAAGGTTAATGGTGAATTTAACAAGAATTTTCAAGTTTCTCTGGTGGCTGCTGGATGCAAGACCTCCCACTTCAGCCACTGCAATGGCAGGAATGCAGCTCGGAGCCAGCAGAGCAAACCTGGATTTGGGCAACCTGGGAAGGTGTCCCTGGGACCTGTTTGGGTCAACATCACAACCTGTAATTAGAACTTCCCGGTGAGGCAGGACGTGTGGGATCATCTGATCCAACCCACACTGGATGGGAAAACATGACTTAAAATAACCTTTAGAAAGCACTGGAAATAGACAGGTAAACACAGGCTGAGGGGTTTGAGAGCAATGCATTTGCAGAGAAGGCCAGGAATCTCTTTGGAGTCTGTGCACAGCTCCAAGAGGAGCTCGATGGCTCCAGGGGCTTCAGTGAAATTTTAAATGTGCCCCTTTGCCCACAGCAAAACGTTACTGTGCTCGGCTGGGTTCTGGTCAAAAGCCTGGGTCTTCTGGGAGGTTTTTATTTGCCCCTTTCTTTAGGACACGCTGCAGTGAAGTCATTTCTAACCCAGTGAGACATTAACCACCGAGCGCTTTAGGACATTTCTGCTCGACACGGAACTGCGCAGCGGCTCAAGCGTGTCCCCGGGCAGAACTGGGGCTCTTGTGCTAAAATCCATTAAAGAAGAACTTTTTTTTAGTCCAGTGAGAAAACGGGCACATTGTGGGAGGCAGAGGGGAGAGGAGAGGGCTGGGAAGCGGGGCTTCAGCCTGCAAACAACCCTGTGAGCTGCGATGGCAGCAGGAGCCTCCCCGCCCGCGGCCGCTGCTTCTCGCACACCCCCAGCTGGCAGCACAGCCTCACAGCCCAGCCCGCTCCCTTCCAGGCAAGAGACGTCTGGCAGTCACCGTGCTCAGTGAAATCACTTTATTGCTAAAATACTTTTACATTTAGCAAAGAGAACCAACCTGCAAACAGCGTGCTTCTGCTCCTCCTGCAAAGGGAGGTGCAGAGCGGGTTGAAGACAACCAACTGAAGTAACTACGCGGTCCTAGTGCTTGGAAGTAGGCAGATGTTGTCACATTATCCAGATGTTTTCATCCAGTCTTGTTTGGGCTGCATTTAGAAACTGGGATCTCTATAATTCAACAGCTGCATCAGGAACACAGTTTTAGAAAAACCTGTTTACAAAAACTTCTCCCCCTGGTTTCCAATGAACTCTAGAGCAGGTCCCGAACATCTGTCACGCTTTAATTTCCCATTTTAGCCAGCAGGACAAGGCCTGTGCTGAGTTTGCTCCACTGTGAAGATACATTTCTCTTCTCACTTACTCGGAAGCGAAGCAGGAGCAAGTCCTCCAGCCCTGGGGGGACTCCAGCAGCGTCCCCCGAGGACGGGACTGGGATCCCACGGGTGGCTCTGGCTGCACACAGACAGGAGGATGGAGCACCCACGGCTCTCTTCATGTCCTGCTCCATGACACTTTATGAAACCAACAGGTTTCATTAAAAAAAATACAAAGAACCCCAAAATGAAACAAAAAACCCCTTCAGCTGATCAGGGACTGCCAGCCAAAACCGGGTTTGAAACTGAGGATCATCCTCCAAGTCAGACCTGGGAATGAAACCAAACTTGTGCATCTCAAAGCCACGGTACAGAGGAAATACCTGCAGCAATACAGTATTTACACAGCCAAAAGAAAACACAAGAGTTGCCTGCTGTCCTCTGGGAGGAGTACATGAAACACAACACGGGGGGAGCGGAGACGCTGCCTTGGCAGAACGGGATGGGGGCACCTCAGAAACATCCCTGATCCACCAGGATGGGAGAGGAACTCACAAAACATGGAGCAAACCCAAAGTCTGGAAACGGTAACAAAAACACAGAAACAAAAATGAAAATGTACTAAAATTTAATCATTCATAAAAGCTGTAATTTAATCTGTGACAGTAAAACACAAGAAGCAATATTAGAGTTGGTTTAGTATATTATATATTTTTGCTTTTAAAGCCATAGAAATCAGTTATCCCAGTTTTTTTCCTATAAAAGACCCATTTTTCCAAAGCATTATGCACAAACATTTTTAATTAGAATATAATGGCAGAATGAAAATAATGATATTCCGTAACTTTTAAATATAAAATGAAGTCAATGACTCAAAAAGTTATTTGTTGCAGTGAGTTCAAAGGGAAATTTTGGATAATATATATCTATAGTTATAGATATAAAATATAACAGTGGAACATTTTTAGTGCTTGATGGGGAGAAATGATGATAAAATGGTCAATATGAATTTTAATTATAGTAGCAATCTCTAACATTTGAAATGCATCCATGCTCCTTGGGATAATCATATGCTAGAGTCAATTATATTTATTTTCACATCTGTTAATTGCTATTGCAAAGGAGGAGGAATATTGGCTTAAATTTCCAAGAGATATACACAGAGCAACTGCTTTTTCCAGGGACTGTGTGCAAACAATTTTTAAGATCTAAATTCTTCTCGTAGTATATAAAAAACAGGAGAAGCTTCTTCCGATATGTTACTCATTTCCGTAAGGTTCTGAAGTTGGGAATGCTGGCACTTTCCATTTAGGCAACAGTTCTTCATTCCTGCAATCTGGAGGGAGTAGAACAAAATACAAACAGAAGATGATGGAGGCACATTTCTTATTCTGCTGCTGAGATCAATGATCTCAAAGGCCTGAAAGCCAACGGCCCGTGCCCCCAGGCAGCAGAACTCATTTTTCCCAGAACTCAGGTCTGTTTCTAGGTACAGAAAGCAGGAGATTGTGGCAAGTGTAACTCTCCAAGATGTTGTTTTATCACGGGCACACAGCAGTGTCAGACAACTGCCGCCCGTGTGCCCCTGCCCGATACCGCCAGAGCCCGGCTCCAGGCGGCCTCCAAGGGCTCCAGAATTCACCCCTGGATGAGCAGCACAGGGCAGAGGGATTTCATCTTCTGTACTTTGAGATGCTCTCAAAGCCTGATGAGCCAGAGACCTCCCGAGCCTTGATCCAGGCAGTGAATCGGGAGGAGATTTAGGGAGAGAGGTGGAGGGTGGAAGGAGATGGGCTTTAAGGACCCTGCCAACCCAAACCATTCCATGATTCTGTGACTGCAGGTGACTGAGCACAGGAACTCCTTCAGCAGTTCCCAGTACTTCAGTGCTGCTGCACATGGGATCCTGGGAGGGAGGGAGAGGGCAGAGATTGCTTCCTCCCGGGCTGGGGAAGCCCAATTCCATCCTGGCTGAGCAGGAGGGATCACCTGAGCAATAGGAAAAGCCACTTAAGGCTCTTCAGTTTCTTTTCCTAAAGCCATTGTTTCCCCACAACCCTGAGCTGTTGTTTTCTGGCACCAAAGCTCGGGCTAAGAGCCCCATCCATCAGGGCAGCCCATGAACAGAGCTCCACTGATCCCCCTCAGCCACCCCTGGGCTGCCCCAAGGGCCACGGGCAGCAGGGACTTCAGGCCTGGCAGAGTCCCCTCTTCTCACCAATTCATCCCTGAAAGCCTCTGAGTTTGTCTCCAGTGCTGCAGGACAGGGGCAGCTGAGCTGCTCTGCCTGATCAATCCAGGACAGAGCAGAGGCTCTGGCGGTCCCAGGAGCCCTCCGGGGGTGGCAGCCTGGGCAGCCCACCACGGCAAAGGCAGGAGGCACAGCTGGGCCATCACCCAGAGCCCTTCTCTGCCTCCAACGGGGACATTTCTGTCCCAAACCCGGAGCTACAGAGCTGCTGTTTCCTCCCAGGAGCGCGACAGAACAGCTGTGAGCACACCGAGCTCCCTGCCAAGATACACAGGAAGATTATTTATAGCTGTGTCCAGCCTTGGTGTGGTTTTTTGGTTGGGTTTGGTTTTGGGTTTTTTATGTTTGTTTTGGTATGGGTTTTTTTTTGGTGGGCAGCTTTTTATTTCCGTGCCATTGAAACCCACGTCCCACCCAAAGCAATTTGTCATTGTCCCCAGAGCTCCCAGCACGGGGACAGCAGTGGCAGCAGTAACACCAACATTTCTCAGAGGATAAAAAGGCAGCAGAAGTGAGCCCTGGTGGCTCAGAGCTCGGTGTCACAGGCCAGAGGGAGAACCCAGAGGAGTCAAAAGGAAGTTCCTGCTCAGCCACGCTCCAGGAAGAGCAGCAGAGGGAAGGGGAGCTCTGTGAGGAGCAGCTCCTGCTCTGCTCACCTGCCCCAGGCAGGGTTCAGACACCTCTTACCTGGCTCAGAGCTGCTGCGTGATGGGAGTCTAAAGCAGCAGACAGGATTTCTTTTTAGGCTTCTTCTTTTCCACTGGTGTTTTTCTATTTATCTGTCTGACCAGGTCATAAAAGATCTGCAAATGAAAAACACAAGCTGAAAAATCCAAGTAATAAAACAAGAGCTGTCAGAACTGAGGCAGGCTGGGGAGCTGACAACTCTTTCCTGGTGGCTGTAGTTGTGTAAACTGAATTAAACTGCTTGAATTTATTAAATGTTTCTCAAGCAGCTGCTTATGGAAGAAGAAACACAGAGCTCCCATCAGTGTGCAGAACACAAAGGAGCTGGAAACTCAGTTTATCACCACCAAAGCCTTCAGAAGAGCACAGCAATGAAATGGCAACAATTTCCTTGCTTTGGAAGAGTGGGAGAAAACTCGGGAATAACAAAGGGTTTTTTAAGACAGGCACAATAATATCCTCACGGATCACCCCAGCGGTGCCCCCGGGCTGGGGGTGCCTGCAGAGCCTGCCCCACCAGCCCAGGGGAGCACAGGCAGCCCCTTCCCTTGGCTGTCCCCCCCAGCGCTGAACTCCGGCCTCTCCACCAGGGGACATTACAGGGACCTCTTTCAGCTGCTGCTCTGAGCTGCTTTCCCAGCAAGACTCAACCCATTTATAGCAAAATGAGCTCTGCAAAAATGCTTGGAGCTGCGTCACAGCATTGAGGAGAAATATTTCAACCTTCAGAGGGCTCCACCCTTGTCCTTGTTTATTTTTTTCCCTTCCTGGAGTGGCTGATGGCTCACAAATTCTTGTTGATTCCAAAGAAACTCAGAAGACAAAGAAACAGTTTATAACACACTGTAACAACTCAAATTTAAGATTTTTCCTTTCCCATAAGTTAGATTATTTAGGTGCTAGTGCTGACTGTGAGTACAGAAGTCTGCAACAAGGTTTCAGGAATGCCACCATCCCTAAGAAAAGTCAGCGTGCTGCAAGAGCATCTCAGAGGTCACCAGAAGGACACTTGATTCCCTCTGGATTAAAAGCTTATTATCTGAAAGGTTTGATTCACATTCAGCAAATGCACGCAGGAATTTATCACTCTTTACCTAGATTTTAACAAATTTAGAAACTCCAAAAGTAGTGAGAAAGCAAGAATAAACCCCAAAATAATGCAAATGCTTCTCCAGCCCAGGAGCCAGCAGGACAAACTCCCAGGGCGCTGAGCTGCTTCATTCACAGCTCCTCTCTTTGATTTCCTCAGCTTTTGTACTTTTCATAACTAGAAAATATCAACTGGCAGGAAACCAGAAAATGAAGATCACAATGAAACCAGAAACTCATCTTCCAGATAATCATGTTCTTCTCTCTGACGTGACCTCACTGGGGGCTGCAGAGCCGGCAGGGAAAGAGGGAGCCCCAGGATTCCCACGTTAGGGATGAGGGGGTGTCAAACCAGCCCCGGGCTCTGCCCCCACAGACCCCCCTTCCCACGGGGCAAGGCACCTCCGCCTGATGGGGGTCAGTCTGCACCCCCAAACTGTGGTAATGCAAACTGCCCAGGATTTGTCACACCCCTGGGGATGTGCTTGGTGACTGAGCTGCTCGTTGCTTCATTACCAGTCCCAGTTTTACCCAAATATTTTACACAAACAAATCCCTGCTGGCAGCGTGGCTCGGCCGTGCGGGATCCCCGAGCGCTGCCGCCAGGCTAATCCCTGCCACAGGAGCTGCAATCCAGGGAGCCTGCAGCTCCCTTCCCTGCCTCAGGCCCCGTGCAGCACGTCCTGCTGGCTGCCACATCAGCCCTGGGCCCAGTCCAAGATCCTGCTGCTCCTGCTTATCACACACCCCCTGGACGGTCCCACTTATCTGCTGGCACCAGCCCAGCTGCGCCGCACGGGGTCACCTCAGCTTTGTGCCTGGAAACTTGGCCTCTGTCACAGGCAGATAATTCCTAGCGCAGAATAAAAACTTGGTGCCTGATGTGGAGCAGAGCCCCCTCAGCACAACCCCACAGGCAGCAGGAAAAGGCACCCCAGAGCAAAGGGGGTCTCAGTGAAACTGAGGAACTGCTCAGATCTGGGTTTGGGCCCAGTTTTGGCGAGTTGGGGGCTTACAGAGGGCTGTGACGAGGTGTGTGCAGCCAGAAACACAAACACTTCAGCCAACAGCCAACACCACACAGCACGACAAGGAGCACAACGGGGCACAGTCCACGTTCGGAATAGCAGCAGTTAATCTTGACAAAATATTCTTTCCAGATAAAGTTCATCTAAGCTCAGAGTCATGGAGCCAGCTGGGCTTGCTCAGGACCCTCTGCCATTCATGGCCCCTGACAGAGGCTATAGG
Source organism: Edolisoma coerulescens (assembly GCA_013397115.1). Lineage (NCBI taxonomy): Eukaryota > Metazoa > Chordata > Aves > Passeriformes > Campephagidae > Edolisoma > Edolisoma coerulescens. The sequence continues at coordinate 168,210 of VWZW01001762.1, forward strand.
AAACACCCACCTGGGAAGTCACCCCCCCTTTGCAGAGAAAAGGGAGCAAATCTCCTTAAAACAGACAGAAAGTACCTAAATACACTGCATGGCAGCCCTCTCCTAGGCTGAGAATCCAGAATCATCCCCCATCTCCCCAATTCAGACACACCTGCTGGTTTAATGTCACATCCATGCTGGGAAGACAAGGGAACAGGTGGCACTTACCTCATTTACGTTGATTTTGGACTTTGCAGACGATTCTAGAAAGGCACAGTTACACCACTGTCGTGCTAAGTTCTGCCCCTGCTCTTTGCCCACGACTCGTTCTTCCTCCAGGTCACATTTATTGCCAACCAGAATCATGGGAACCTGCAGAGGAGCAAGCAGGAGGAGAGGTCCATCAGCAAGTTCATGTACAGCGAGCTCTGTGCTGCTGTGGCTCTCACACCGAGGAGGGAGAAATGCACTATGAAAAATACAGTATGAAGTATGAAAAGCAATAAAAATCAGGAGTTCAGCAGAGCTGACAGACCAGGCTGGAATTCAGATGCCTGCTGGGAAAGGGCTGAGCAAAGTTCACACCACAGACACCCTGGTGCACTAAATTAAACACATACAAAACCAAATTATAGTATTTCAGCAGAATTTTAAGTCAGTAAAGTTTTATTTTCTGGTCTCTACACCTTTCTAGTCCAAAACCTAATTTACTCCTGAAATGCATTTCAGGCCTTTCCTGTGACAGAGGCTGATCTGCTGCCAAGAGCCCAGTCGAGAGCTCTTCTGTCTGTCCAACACACACACACACACACGTGTTTCCAGACATGTGTTCCATGTTTCAGCCCCTCTGACCTGCCCTGTCAACCTGTCAAGCCACACAACAATAAATGGAAGCACCTTTGGGAAGCACTGCCCTGACATGGGGTGAAAGGAACAGTCCTGTGCAGCCAAGTGTTCCCCAGCCCACCTGCCTGTCCCACCCCAGCACAACCTCACACACACAGAAAGGGGATGCTCCCCACACCAGGCACAAACACTCCCCTGTATTTCTTAGCTCAGAATAATTCAAATGTCCAATGAGTGTCCACCCAGCAGCCCAGCTCCTGACAGCACATCACCTCCCCAAAATCATCCCATGCAACACCAACACTTGATTTGTGTTCAAAAGGCCCATTCCACACTCATGATGCACATGCAGGCAAATCATTTGCTCAAGACAAGGATGAGGTGACATCTGCCCCTCTCCAGCCTCTGTCACGGCTGTGGCCCTCCAAGTGTCACAAATGGGTACACAAGGAGGTGTCCAAGGCCAGGCTGGACGGGCTTGGGGCACCCTGGGACAGTGGAAGGTGTCCCTGCCCACAGATGAGCTTTGAGGACCCTTCCAACCCAAACCACTCTGGGATTCTGTAACACCTTGAACGAGGGAAGGAAACCCACCCAAAACCTCTCCCGGCGAGCCCCGCTGGCGCTCCCAGCTGCCATCTGCCCCGCTGCCCCGCTGACAGGGGTGCCCCCGCCGCTGCCCCTCGCACCCCCAGCCCCCAGGGCTGTGCACAGCCGGGACCTGGGGGCTCTGCTCCCCCGAGGCCGCTGCCACAGCTGCACCCTCGGCTCGGGGAGAGAGCAGAGCAGGACGGTGCCGCAGCCCAGCGCCGCTTCCTGTTTCCCTCACACTGAGAAGCAGAAAAAAACCCTAAAGAGCTGCTGATAAGGGTGTGCACCCGCTCCATTTCCTCAAACATTTCATTCTTTGAGCAGAAAACGAGTCCTTTCCAGCTGGAAAATAAATCACTCTCTGCTTCCTTTGGTAATTTACAACACACTGTGTGTTTTTAATCTACTTCAGTGTTAATATTTGTAGTCTCTTCCTGACACAACTGCACTCAAGATTAATTTCTGTCTTTAAAACTCCCAGCCATACCCATTAGAAAGTGACCATATTTTTATTTTTGAGACATAAATTTTACTTATTTCATCAGGAACCTGAAGTCACAGTACAGATGAAGCAAATGCAAAAACAGCTCATTTGAAATCAAAGATCTACAGGACATTTACAACTCTATCAGCTTAATCCTGTTCTTTACAGTTTTCTAGATAGTTAATTTTCTCATACTGAAACGTGAAAATGTGTTTTGAACGTGTTCAGCAAAAAACTAAAGATGTGAAATAATAGGGCAAAAAGTGATCCTGAGATGAGTAAGCAGTACGGGTTTGAAAGACACGAAACTGTGTGTAAGGTTATTTCAAAAGGTATTAATGGTTTATCCAAAAATGGAGGTTGGTGAGCAACCACCTTTGATCATTTCCTGTTAGAAGACTGGAACTTAAACTCTTCCAGACATATATAATTTAATGATTTATGTATTGGGACATATTCTGGTATGACAAACAGAGGGGAGACATTTCCTAACTCAGCAAAACGCGGCTTAAACGTTCAAAAGGTTCTCAAGCTTGGATTCAACACGTAACACACAAAGCAAATAAATGCATTTTAACAATGCAACCAGATCCCTGCAGCCCAAAGGGAAGCAGCAGTGTCTGCTGTGGGATGAACCTGCCCAGCTTAGGGTGCAAGTTCCCCCTGTGAGCATGGCCAGCACAGGATCCTGCCAGCAGGGATTTACCCCAGCACAATCCCTGCCTCAAGGAAAAGCAGTTCTGCATGAAAAGAGGCTCAGCTTGTTAAACCAAGGAGGGGCCCAGAGCCACTCCAAGCAGGGAAGCAGCACACGGGGATGATGCTCCGAGGGAAGCAGCCGCCCTCAGCCCGAGCCTGTCCCATCCTCTGCCAAAGAGCAAACTCCCCACAGCTGATTCTTCCTCACTTTAAAAAGAGTTTTAAACAATCAAAATGACAACCCAAGACTCTATCAGACCCTTAATGGTTTAGTTCATACAACTGTGTGACCTCCTTGGGTGACAGACTTTGCCAAGTGACCGAGAGTTGAGAAGCTGCTCCAGGGGTCCGGAGAATTCCCAGCTGACCCCCGGGAAACCTGACAGCTTCGAACTTCAGCTTCCCCTTCACACATCTGGAATAACCCCTGTCAGTCTCCAGTGCAAGACAGCTGCAGTGCTACCAAGAACATCATTACCGTTCAGTTCAGCTACTATTTTTTCTTAAATTTGAAGGAAATAAAGCACAGCTAAAGCACGGAGGAAGAAGAAAATGCAAATCCTGGAAAGGAGTTTAAGGGATAAAAAATAAGTAATGCTGTTTTCAACCAACTCGCACCATTTCAAAAGACTGTGGCTTCCAGGACACGGGAAAGTCTGGTTTTGTGATGCCTCTTAGCAGGTGCTGGGCCCCAAACAACAGCACTGAAAACTACAAGGCTCTGGAAACTTACACGACACTAACCAAGAATATTCTCTGAAAGAAACTTTGTATATAAACATACAGGAATCTGAGAGCAAACACTTTCTAACCGTTTGCAGAAACAAAAACAAACATATTCTACTCACATCTTCAGTGTCCTTAACCCGTAAAATCTGTTCCCGCAGGTCCTGTAGGTCGTTAAACGTGGACTGTGCTGTTATAGAATATACTAGTGCAAACCCCTGCCCGTTCTTCATGTAGAGATCCCTCATGGCTGTGAATTGCTCCTGCAATCAAATATTTTTTAAAGTAATTAGCTGGTGAATGCAGCTAATGAATAGTTACAAAGGAATACTTTTATTGTGCTGGAGACAAGAATACAGTGCCACATAGCATGGATTTACATATTCACCCCTCACAGAAACCCACTGAAGCATGGAAATTCAATAAAAGCACTAACACTCTCTTTCCCTTTGTTGTTTTTTTTTTCCTTAATAGAGAAAAGGGCTTCTTGAAAAAATGGGAAAAAGATGAAGAGCAGCAGTAAAAGCATCTCTGCAGACAGACTGAGATGCCAGAGCAGGCTGGACAATGCCAGCTCGGAGCTGCCCTGTCCCTCCAGGGACGGGACTTTCCCAGCCCCACACAACCATTTCTGCTGAGAATTTCCAACGCTTTCTCAAATCAACTTCCAGGGAGCACCAGCTGCCCTGGGACGTGCTGCCAGCCCCCACAGGCTTTGTTTGCTCAGGGACAGGGCTCTGCCAGCTGCAGGTGACACTGGCACGGCTGTGAGGGACAACGAGGGCCTCCCCAGCAGCACGGGGCAGTGCCCGGGAGGTGCCACAGGGTGTGGGAGGGTTCCTTGGCAGGTGCAAGGTTTGCTGAGGAAACCTCCCCACACAGGCTGATGTGACTTGCTGGGAAGCAGCCCCCGTGCCTGGCACTGGCTGCAAGCTGTGTCCTTGGCCACTTGCAAAATTAACGTTTAAAATCCTCCCAAAGCAGAATGTTGACGTGGGGGATGGCAGAGGGAAGGTGAGTGGCACAGGAGGCACCAACCTTTGTGTCCCAGCACTGGGGCACCAGCTGGGGACAGAGCTCACCAGGCCACTGGCACTCACCACACTGGGTTTGGGTTATTTAACAGAATCCTTCCATTTAAATTACTGCAGCTGGTTTATTGCTTTTGCTCGGGCAGGATTATCATTCTTAACAAAGAAACTCCACAGCAATGAGACAAAGAAATGCCACTTACTGTCCCTGCTGTGTCGAGGATCTCCAGCATACACTGTTGACAGTCTACTTCCACTTGCTGGGGGAAAAAGGGAACAAACAGCTCAAAAATTGTCTGAAATGGGACAGGCAAGAGGGATCTCAGCTCAATTTGTACTTCTGCCACAAAGGGCTCTTAGCAAAGCAGGCACCTGCACTTCCCCAGGGCTGAGCAGCAATGCTGTTAGAGGATTAATTACGCCCCAAGCCAGGCATTTGGGTCAGCTCACATGCTCCAGGACTCCCTTCATTAGCAAGGCTTAAATGAGCAGCTCACTGTAAACATCTCAACTTAAGTGAGATTGTAAATATCTCGACTTAATCCACTCTTACAAATCAAAGCACCTTAAAACTTTAATTTTTCTTTGGTGCTGGGGGAGAAGGGAACAAGGAAGAGAAGAAAATGCAAAATATTTCAGGATCCTCACAGTAAAACTTTGCAAATCTTCCACTCCCTGAGAAATGTCTCAGATCCAACGAGGGTAATTCCAGGAAAGTCAAGTAAATTTAACAGCAGAAGTCATACCACAATTTACATTTAATTATCACAGGCACAAATGTCACAAGTTTTTAGTGTACGTTTTGGTGCCTTTAATGCTGGTGACATTTATGCTAATCCGTGAAACAATGGGTCACTTGACATCCATCCAGGGAAGAAAGCAGCTCTGTGGCTGGAATTACATAACAGCTCAGGGATCCTGCAAGGACTCCTGCTCAGCAATTCCAGCCCTGCATCCAAAACAGCCCCGAAGAACTTCATATTCTCTGTGAGACTTGAAAGAAATAAAAACGATGGTATTTTACCTTTCTGTATGAATCTTCTATTGTTGGGTCATATTTTTCAACAAAAATTCCCTGAACGAACTGTACAGTCTGGGGAGGAAGGAAAGAAGAAAAAACTCGAGTGAGCTGAACACAACCAGAAACGTTCACCAAGAAGCACTTTAGGAAGAAGTAACAACAGTAAAACTTCTCTGCTGATAGAAGTCAATAGTGAGGACCAGAGAAAAAGACATGAAATTACAATTTTGAAAATAAAATTTATGTAGTTTTTGTTAAAATCACTTTCCTCAAGCATGTTTTCAAAACTGTTTTGCACGTCAACTGTTTGCTTGCTTTTCTCAGAAGAGATGATATCCGCAAAAATGCCTTTACTCCACTGCCTGTGACTTTAAAAGGGTAAAAATCACCAAACATGGAAGACCTGAAATTTCAGCAGCAGTACTGGCAACCTGTGCGCTGTGGGAAATCCACATTTCTGTCCAAATGAGCCCAGAGTCACCGCGGGGCTGCCCTGGACTGCGCAGCCAGGGACAGGCAGAGCAGCAAGTGCAGCCTCCGGACACTCCCTGCCTACAAACCACCAAAGGAGGAGCCCTCCCTCCATTCACAGGGGAACTCTCTCTTCCCTGCAATTATTCAGAGTAAATCTGCTCAGCATTTCCCACCGAGCTGCCACACAGACGTGACCATCCCCGGACAGCCCAGCCCAGCCGTGGCTTCAGCCAGCACAGAGTTTTCCTTCTTTGGGGGGCAAAGCTCTTTTTTCCTTTTCACCCACAATAATTTGCAGTAGAACAGCACAGAAGTGTCTGCAGAGACAAACAAGGTGGTGTTTGTTTGTGAAACTGAGAGCTGAGATCCCAGCACTTAATTTTGTCTCTTGAAAATCAACAAACACACCAAATACCTTTTGCCAACTGAACCTTTCACAAGTTTTCTACATAAATACTGCAAATTTGTGAGGAAAGTCTGAGAAGCCACAACTACCTCATTCAAAATCACTCTATATCCCTAAATAAATGTATTTTACACTCTAATGAACAAAGCCTCTGCTTCTCCAGTATTTTCTTGTCACACTAAACAGTTGTCCCAGTCTGCCTGAGGTAACAGATCTCAGCAAAATCCTTACAGTAAGACAGCCCTATGAACGTGGATCACAGCGTGACATCAACAATAAACCCAGCAGCCAGAGCTGAAGGTTCCAGGTTGTGTTTTAGGATTGTTCCTGTGTATTTCAGCACGGTCAGGTCAGCACAGCTGCTCCCCAGAGAGGCTCAGAGAAGGCAGCTCTTGGCCAGAGGCTCCCACATGAGCACTGTCACATCTGTCCCACTCTGGGGAGCTCTGTGAGCCAGCCCGGAGTGTGAGAATCTGACAAACCACTCCTGACATGTAACACTCCTATCTCTGACGGACTTTATTCTTATTTATTAGAGGTGAAAAGAAAGGCCAAGCGAGAAGCTACAAATCTGGGGGTGGTTTTGGGTTATGGTTTTACAAGTTTCCCTCAGTTTGGGTTGTGCAGCCCAACTGCAGTTCTATGTAAGACTTTGCACCACTGGGCACCCTTGTAAATAGTGTCCCCCACTGCCACTCCAGAAGATTTTTAGCCTCAGAAATGGGATCAAACTGCTGTACAGGAACAAAAGTTGCTAAACAACTGTAGCTTTATAACTGTGAAGGTTTTCTGCTACTCCCTCACCGTTACCAGAAGCACCATCAGCTGTATTGGCACAGAAGAGCTAAAACAACAAGGAGGATCTGCAGTGAAACAACCCCAGATTGTCATCTGCACTCCAATGGAAACAGAGCTGGAAATGAACACCAGGCCCTTTGTTGCACAGGTCAGTTTATACAGTTGGAAGAATGAAATTTAAAGTGACCCCCATATTATTTTAAATCCCACCTTGTAACCTCTCCTTGCTAATGCTTGTAAATAAGCACACAGACTCTTTGAAAGCTAAATATTATCCACTCTTAGCTGCTAATTGGCACTTACTGTGTGCTCTTATAAACATAATGGATCCATGCTGCATATGAATTACCGAATATGCTGACTTAGCACCCAGCCTGTCAAAAAGAATTTAACTTTTGTTTACCAGACTATTTGAGTATTTGCATTTCAGCTGTTAAAAAGGTCAGTGGTGGTGCTGACTCAGACTTCACATCACAAAGAAGGAAATTCAAGTATGTCAGATGCTGAGTAATTTTTATTTACAGCATACTACTAAGTGCCCCATTTCACCTAGTGAGTCTTTCAGTGTTACATAGGAAAATTAAGATAATCGAGGAAGTGCTGGTGGAAAAAGTAATACAGATCACTTAAAGTGCTGTGGAAGAACAGCACTTGTAAAAAATTACACCTTGTAAACACCTTGTAAAGATTAGGATGGGATTGCTGAAAGAGCGCATCAAATTTGATACATAATTGAATAATCTCTCCTCCTGTTCACCCGGATCCTGCAGGTGATTTACCAGGACTGCTACCTGCTTGTGGCAGCAGAATGAACAACGGGGCAGGACACGAAAGGCTGCTCAGCCATTGTCGTCTGTGAAAAGGAACATTGCAGTTCCTTGTTGCAGATAACTTCACACTTGACCAGTTCTTCGCCTTTCTGTTGGAGAGAGCTGCTTGACTGGTGAGTGACAAATGGGTGACACAAGTCCCTCTCACAATGCTTTGCTATCAACCCTGCTATGTAAACCTCTCCTTGGGAACAAGACGGGCACTTAAGGAGTGCAAAGTGTCATCAGTCTGCTCCTCCCTCTGCTCTGCACAGGCTGCAGATGGATTCCCAGTCCCGGTGTTTGGATCCCAGGTGCTCGCTGGGGATGGAAAACACGCAGCCTTCGAGGTGTGCAAGACTGAACCCCCTAATTCTGTGATTGATTCCAGCCAGACTTCCCTGTCCCAGTGCTGGATGGGCTTTTAATACTCACACAGAGATATTCAGCCCCGTACAATACAACGCCCATGCAGGAAGCAAACATGAAATGCTAATTATCAGCAATTAATCACCTCTCCAAACCCATGACACCCCTCCACAGCTCTCTCAGCAGTGTCACAGTGGCTACATGAAATCCTGGCACATATTAGAAGTCATACAAACTCCCCAAAGCACCAGTAACCTGCTCTGCAGGGAGACAGGTAGTGGGAGGGCTGTGTACGGGCTCAAAACTCACCAGAGCGGACTTGCCCACACCTCCTGAACCAAGGACCACCAGCTTGTACTCACGCATGGTGTGGTCTGTTCAGAGAGCGACCTGCAAGGCAGGAGAAGAGCAGCAGTTAAAACACAGAGCTGTGACAGACAATGTGTCCTGAAAGCAGCAACACCCCCCCTTCACCCAACCCTCCTGAGAATGAGAATGCCTTCATTAACAGCTCTGGGTTTCGTTTCTCCACCTGAACACTCAAGCGGAGGAGGGCACCCCGAGAGCCCCAGGTTACAGGGGTTTGCCAAAGCTGGATCCCTCAGCCTGGCAGTGCTCAGAGAGGAAGAGGATGGGCACACCACGGGACAAACACAGCATAACTAACCCTAACCCTGTCCCAGCAGCGCCGGGCACCACGAGCTGTCACCGCCCGCCCTCTGCTTCCTCAGCATTTCACAGCACAAACCAGAGTATGGGACAAGAAAATTAGATCAGAAAGATGTAAGTGGAGAGGTTTCCTTCTCCCCTCCACCCCCAGCAGGGAGGGATTCAGGGCAGTGTTTTCTCTCTGGAAAAGGTCAGGCCCAGCGCCCGGCTGCCAAGGCAGAGCTCTCTGCTCGCCCGGCACAGGCTCTGCCTTTTTATGGAAATCTTGCAACTCCCTCAAGTCACTACGCAGCACCAGAAAACTTCTCATTCTCCTCGAGATGCCCCGACAAATAAGGCAAATGACAGAGCTGGTGATAAACACTTTACTCTCTGTTTACACTGGAGGCAGGCTGGGCTGTCCCGCTGCCGGAGCCGCGCAAACAATGAGCTCAGAGCGAATCCCCCTTCGCAGGGACAGCGCTTCCTTCCCAAGTAAGGCTGCGCACACCCGGCGCTGGGAGCCCAGGCTCCTCCAAGGCATTCCAAACCAACGCTGCACAGGATTTATGGCTTCTCTGGCTACAGCCTTGAAAAAGAAAAGCGTCTTCCAAGGAGTTTGACAGAGAAATGTATCACCTTGTCGACTGCTGTGAACGAGCCTGTGAAGAACAGGGGTTGTATTTTTAGCTTTGCAATGTGGACAACTCCCCGACAATCTGTGTCTCAAGTTTATGTAATCATTAAATCGGGACAGGTTCTCTTCTGTCATTTCAGCTCCCAAGGGGAAGATGTAAAATAGAGTCGAGAGGAATCCCGTGTGCTGCTGCTCGCCCATCACCAGCCAGAGCTGCATCGGGACCTGCTGCTCAACAGGGAGCTGGAAATCCCTCCCCAAACATCCCCCCTCAGCCACAGCCTGTTTCATGGGCTGAATGTCACACAAGTATGGGTTTAAACAAAAATTTTAAAATCCCACGTGCAGCTGGAGAGAGACACACGAATTTCTGTGTTCGGTTTAGCACAATTTTAAGCTCATTTTGAAGCCAGAATAACAGAAATAAAGGACTGGCCTGTGCTGGGGCTCTCTGCAGTCACACAGACAAGCTGCCCTTCCCTCATCCAAGCCTTGGAGAGGGAGTAAGGCTCAAGCTGTCAGGGCAGCCCATGATTTTAAGCACCTGGAGGAGGCTTTTCTTCAACTCTTGAAGCCCATGTGAGCTGCAGTTGCCTAACTGCAAATTGTGAAATCAAGTCACACTGAAAGGGGTTTTCCAGAAACTGCCTCAGAGCAGAGCAGGCAATGTCTGTGCACTCCAGGACACTGAAAACAGTTTTGGCTAAGTTCTAGGAAGTTCCCTGAGAAGTAACATTCACTTCCCTTCTTTCAAAAATCATGATTTTGAACGGGAAGGAGAGAGGAATTCCAATTAACAATTCTTTTCCCCTTGATAATACCTAGGAATTAAAAGGTGATGCATTTTTTATAAAGCATAAATGCAACTTATTGATCCAGTTTGCCTTCATCTTCCTACAATTCCACAGTCAGTCCCACCAAAGAAAACCCAGAAGGCAATCAAGCTAAGGGTTAAATTTAGCTGTGAACTATTTCACTTCTTATTTATAGTAGAAAATACTTGTGGGAAAGTTTAAGATGGGAGCAGTACAACACTAACTTCTCATTTCTTCTCTACAGTATTTGCTGATTTTTTTTTTCAGGTGCAACAGGAAACCAAGATCCTGAAAGGCATGAGCCTTATTACTGTAAACCTCACATGCCTTAATTATCTTGTAGCTCTTTCACAAGTATGTTAATGTTATCTGTTTATACAACATGAATAGAGTGCTCGAGAAATTACTATGCTGCATCCCAGCCAACTTTTCATTTGGCAACTGTTGAAGCCCACCTAAATACAGTCAGACACAGCAGCATTCATTTCCATCCAGAGCTCTCTGTAGTAGAGTCACATGCTGTGAAGCAACAGCTCCATTTCAAAATGGAATTAAATTATGGGTGTTAAGTGCTCCTTTAGAGTCAAGAGAAGAGTGTGATCACGACGGAGTATAAAAAAATTAACTGTAAATGTTGTGAAACTGGTCTCAGTAGTTCTGAATGTTTGGTGCAAAAATAAAGCACAAGCTGAGTGTGTCTCCCTGCTCCTGGCTCCCTGTTCCCAGGCACAGCCACCGAGCTACAGCAGGACAAGCCCGGGGCACAGAGCACGTGTCACACCCCACCACTGCCCCAGCTGCAGCTCCCTCTGTCCATTTCATCACTCTCCAAACCACCTCCATCACCTACAGAGTAATAAATCATAGGGTTCTTTCATCTATAATCATGAAAAAGCTTTGCTTCTACACCACTGAACACCTGATACGTCAGAATTCATCTCTGTTCTGTATCTTTAACAGGAGCATCTCTTCTCTGCTGCTGCTGTCACCAACACAGCCCAGAAGAGACAGAAATGGACATTCATCTCTTCACAGCATCAGCCCCAAGCTGCTCAGCTCCTCCCTGATGGAAAAGTGAAGGGCTCTACCCTGGGAGCAGATGGAGAGGTGGGAAAAGCTGCAGGACATTTGTGTCAATATCCAAGGCAGAGGATCCCTGCGAAGGACCGGGGGGTGGATGCAAACACAGCTGAAGCTCTGACCTGAAATGTGGCTCCCACTCACCTGCACCTTTGTCCAGCCAAGCCCTCGTGCACTCCCCAAACCGCACAGACCATCCTTCACCCTCCTGCAAGCCAGGGGCTGAATCGGGGCAGGAAGAAGCAAACCTTTGAGGGTATTTCCCAAGCAGCGGAAGAAGCCGGGCAGAGGCTGGGGGAGGTGGTGGGGACAAGGGCTGAGGCCCTTCAGGACAGAAACCTGCCACAGAACGAACTGCTTCTGCTAGAGAAGTTTCAGCAGCTCATCAAGTTTATCAGTTGGGCAGTGGGGAGAGAGAAGCATAAACCAAGATAAGCAAACACAGCACTGGAAGAGAGTTAGTGCAAGAACCTCACTGATCAATTATCCACTCCAATGTTCACAGAAATTTCATTTAAAATACGAGAACACTAAAAAACTCTTACCTTGGCATAAAAGATCTCTCATCAGTGTTAGCAGCTCTACTGAAGGTCCTTCCAGGCTCCCCACAAGGAACTGAAAAAAAAAGAAGAATTACAAAAAGAGTTAATAATGTTTCAAGTGTCAGCATTTGCAAAGCATCTCTGTAGTGCTTAAGCCAAACCACCCTGTTCCTGTGGACTTCTCCTCCCTCCAATACTACAGAAGACTTCACTTACAAAAGACAAACTGAGGTCAAACTAACCATGTTTGAGGTTGCATCAAGCTCACAACTAATTTTAGAAGATGAAAACTTAGTAAAGAAAGTACTACCAGAAATGCAGGAGAAAGATTTAGAGCAGCCCAATGTCCTGATGATGTTACAGAGGGAAAACCATCACTTACCTGCTCCCAATCAGCACTGCCACGGTAAAATCCAGTGCAACACCTCCAAAGCATAATTATTTCAGGGAATCCATCAGGTTTGTGGCAGGGGGTGGAATGAGACGAGCTTTAAGGTCCCCTCCAACCCAAACCATTCTGGGATTCTGTGACAGTCCTCGAGAGCACAACAATTCCAGCAGCACCATCCCCCTGCCCCAGGAACCTGCTGGCTCCTTGTCTGAGAGTTTTAGAAGGCTCCAACACTTGCAGTATCCCAATCCTTTGTTCAGTAACACCGAACAGCGGTACTGATACTTCAGACAGTAATCACAGCATTGGCTACACCCTGCTGCTATGACCTCTTTTATAGGTTCAGCACTTTATCCTTTCTTTTCAAGGGATAAAAAAAGAATCAATTGTTCCTCTGGAATCATAGGAAGTTTAAATGAAAACCTAGTAAGCCAGTTTTTTGAAAATATTTCTTTTTAGCAGCTCTGGAGTCACCTTGGAGTCACAGAAATCAAATTGTTTAGAAACAGATAATGAAGCTCTCATAATCCTTGTCAATTATTTTTCCAAGCATAAGAGAAAGTGAGTCTAGAAGGCAGGGTTAGATGGGATATCGGGAAGAAATCCTTCCCTGGGAGGGTGGGCAGGCCCTGGCACAGGGTGCCCAGAGCAGCTGTGGCTGCCCCTGGATCCCTGGCAGTGCCCAAGGCCAGGCTGGACATTGGGGCTTGGAGCAGCCTGGGACAGTGGGAGGTGTCCCTGCCATGGCAGGGGTGGGACTGGATGGGCTTTAAGGTCCCTTCCAACTCAAACCATTCCATGATTCCATGATTTTTTGTGAAGGTGCTGCCAGTCCCAGCTCCAGCACTGCAGACAGACGACGGCTGCACTTGCACTCAAAAAGCACAGCCCGAGTTTAAATGAGGGTGAGAGAAAAGGAACAGAAAGAAGTGAGGCACGGAAAGGAACAGCACAGAAACCACGGCATCAGTTCCTAGAGGCAATGGGAGACGGCCTCTCAAGGTGCAGCTTCTACACCCACCCTGAGCCTGAGGGGCATTTGCTCTCTGCTCTTCCCCAGCAAGATGCACTGGGATAGAGAAAGATGTCCCTGACAGAGAGGAGAGAGAGAGGCAGGGAGCAAGGACCACTCACCTGGCTTTAAGGAAGAAAAAAGAGAATAACTCCTTGCTTGCTCATCACTCACACCTCCCTTTTTCTGATTTTCACCAGCGGAAACCGGAGTACTGAACATTTCCAAGGGAAAAGTGCCGTCAGCACCGTGCATGTTTGGGAGAGAAGCACAGATGTCCCTGTGAACTCCAGCACCTCCACTCCAGGCTGGCTGTGCCACTCCTGTGGCCATGCCCTTCCCATTTCCCAAATGAGAGGCAGATTCTCGGGATGCTGCAGCCACACGTCCTGGTTATTTTTATCCTGGCAGTTAAATACTGAATCGTGGCTACTATAAACAAACCTGTTTAATTTTCAACTTGTAAATGTTCTCCGTGCCAGTTTTTTTCAGTTACTATAAACTAGGCCATAGAAAGGGGTGGATTTTCTTTTTTTAAAAGTGTCAACTAAACATTGCTCAACACTCTACCAAAATCCCTCCATTACTCAGAGCCGTGTTGGCAAAACAAACCCAAACCCAGCACTTCTGCAAGGGGAAGATTTACAGTGATCAAGACCACACTTAAACTGACAGATTCCCTCCACGATAAAAAAAAAAATCCAAACAAACAGAGAGAATGATACAGCAGTGAAGGCTGGAAACACCAGACCGAGGATCTCCCCTTGGCCTGAACCAGCCCAGCCGCCGTTCCCGGCACTGCCCAGCGACAGCTCCACTCAGCACCTGCTCCCTAATTTGTTCTACACCATGTTCTGAGATATTAAATTACTCAATGAAGTCGAAAGCACATGAAATACTTCCCTAATGCTCATCAAAGCTGTCATCAATTACGCAATGGTTTCACATGAGCCGTGCCGGGAACAGGGATGTGCATCCCAAATGAAAGGGGGTTTGTCTGGAAATCCCACAGCTCATTAGCAGATACCGCCCCTAAACAGCAGCAAGACAAACACTGTCACAGATTACCCTGTTAGTTAGCAAGGAGTTTATTTAATTAATAAAAATCACTGCCATGGATTCACTTGCCAATCCCCTTCCCCAAGGCAGTCAAACTCCCCGGCTTTAGGGTACGGAGAAAACCTCCTCTGCCTTTCCTGAGGCAAACAACACCAGAAAAATGAGAGGGAAGAGAAAAACAAAAGACTGAAAGACCAGACTAAGCAGAAAGCAGGACTTCAATGTGACTTCAAAAGTACAGTTTGACAAACTTCCGTTCACAGAGTCTGCATTTATTTTCCTACTCATTATCACTGCAGTATCTGACACCAAAGCAAGTGTGTTTTATATATTAACATTACATAAGAGGTAACATTTTATAATTTGTGCCAAGAATCTCAGCCTCAGTTTTGTAATTTTAACAGTAAAATCATTATCATTTCCACGGACTGCTTTCAGCATCAAATCAAATACCCATCAAGGCAACAAATGTGTAATTAGCTATGCACCAGCCTGTTGGAGGATGAGTCATGACCCCAGTGTGGTGCATTCCTGATGCTGGAACACACACGCTGCCCCTTGTCCAAGTCATCAGTAACTTAAGTCTGAACATATTTTCCTTTTGTTTTTCAGGTAACAAATAACCCCAAAAAGACACAGCAAGAAGCACACACAGAAAATAAAGCTGGTGACAAGCCAAATAAGCAAACAGGTATTTGAGAACACAGGAGAACAACGACACTGGCCAGAGGTGTTATCTGAAGAGTTCTATCAGAAAAGGCAAGAGAGCAGCCCTCAAATCTTGCATCCGTTCCCGAAGACTCAAGGCCCAGCCGTGTGCTCCTCTGAAGCACATCCCAATCCCCACTTTCTCAATCCTTCCGCATCCTCCGCGGTGCGCTGGGAGGTTCCTGAGCCCGGGCCAAGGCCATAAAGGCCTGGGCGAAGAGTAAAGTCCTCTAGCAACAGAGCCCTTCCGACTCCAGTGTTGTGCTGAGCTGGAGCTTTGAGCAAATTAACTGCAGCCCACACAAACAGGGCAGAGAAACAAACTTCTTGGAAAACAGCAATAATTCTGTCATTGGAAATAGTTATTTTGTGCACACTCTGGGATTGATCCTCCTCAGCCTGTAATCTTTTGTGCAATCAGCTCCACGCTGAACCTGCAATTTCAAATAACATAATGTTAACTTCTATGGAAGTGACTGCCTAATTATTCACTGGAAATTGCTTTGCCATAGAAGCTCTCCAGGCAAGGAACAAGGGCTCTGGGCAGCTAAAGCCTGCCATGCTGAAATGGCTAATTTATTTTTTGTCCTATTGGTCTGCACTTGCAGAAAGTTGCTAGGGACATGTGCCAGCCAGACAAAGGCAGGGGAAAGGAAGCCAGCAGCACAACTCAAAGACCAACACACACTGCATCCCCAAATTAGAACAAAGCGCTACGTCAGTGGCTGGAGTTGGCAGCCTCCCCTCCGGACAGACTGCGGCACTCTGCAAATTAATACTAACGAGCACCGAGCTGCAAACAGGACACAGCCACCTCAGCTGAGCACAGCCAGGGCAAAACACACTTCTCTCAATTACAAATATCTGAAGCAGTTTGATAGGAAGGATTGTGAGGGCACGGGTCCTCCCAAGCAACACCACGGCCGCATTCGCCATTTCTCCTTTTCCCATCTAGCCCTACTGGAGTCGTTCAGCAGAGGGGTTTGCACCATTCACAGGAGTTCTCCACAGCATTTTTTGGAAGAAAAAATTTTAAAATTACTTCCTTTCCCCTTCCTCATCAGCCAAACGCGTAAACGTTAAAGGGCATCGCCATCAGACACAGCAGCGTTTAGGGGACCTCCTCCATCTGCCACATCCACATCCATGCCTACCACATCCACAACTTGCCACTGATTTTTAAGCCCTAAAAAGTTTTTTATTCCTCTCCATTTCCTTCAGTGGAAAAAATATCCTGACCTTTTATAAAACAGATTAAATTCCAGACAGACCCGAGGAGGCTCAGTCGTAGCAAAAGACCAACTCCATTCTACTTGGAAGGAATAATTTGTTGTGCTGATAATAGCTTGGCAACGTTCGCCACCATTCTTCCTGGTTCATAGAATTAAGAGTAAATAAGTGACATGAGGTAGATTGTCACTGCAATTTCAGCTTGCACTTTAATTATTTCATTTCTGCAGCAGTAGTGACCAGACATTGGTCATGAAGCCCAGTTTGACCTTACTTGGTCTCCAGCATAAAAAATTTAATGGAGAGGCAAAGCTTCCAGCCCACTAAGGGTTCTCTGAAACTTCTCAATAAAATTGGAGAGGTTTAGACTGCTCTTCCCATGTATTTCAAACTGAGAGTGGGTAGGTTAAGGTTAGGTATTGGGAAGAAAGTCTTTACTCAAAGGGTAGTGGGGCCCTGGCACAGAGCAGCTGTGGCTGCCCCTTCCCTGCAAGTGTCCAAGGCCGGGTTGGAGCAGCCCGGGATAGTGGAAGGCGTCCCTGCCCATGGCAGGGCTGGCACTGGATGAGCTTTAGGGTCCCCTCCAACCCAAACCATTCCACGATTCTATGATTTACACCCACCAGTGATAAATCCTAAGACTGATACCAAGCCTCTAAACATGGGGCACTTCCCAGCCCTTCAGGAGACCGGGCGAACCTACAAATTCCAGAAAACATTGAGATTCTTTAAATCTCCCTGGCACAGCTGCAATAATCTGCGTGTGTGTGTGTTCGTGCACCGGCTCTGCCCGTGCAGCCCGTTCTAAAGGTCAGCTTTGCATGTGCAGCCCAGAGATTTTCACTCGCCTGGTGTGTGGCAGCCACAAGCAACCAAACCCCCCCCCGGTCCCACGCAACTGCCGCTCATTAAACGCCTCTTTTAACAACGATTTTCAGAATGAAAAGCCCCACTGACCATATGGCCACTTATTAATACTACATTTGTTTATCAGTTTAAATAAACCCCCTACAGCAATGAGTATCCATGTAATGAGGACTTAAACACAGCTAACAACGGATGTGTTCTAGCACTGCCAAGTAGGACTGCACCTCTTGAATGCTTTTCATGGCAGATTTTAAGGCTTGATAGGAACCTGAATAGCAGTAAGTGCACAGAATTAACTTCAAATAAAGGGGAAAGTAACAGTTTCATTACATTTTGTAAAGAAATTAAGTTATTTAATGTGGTGCTTAATCCTTCAGTATTTAGCTCAGCCCCTTAATGCTGCTTCCTGGAACCTTGGGGCAGAGCGGGGGTGGAAACTGAATTTTCTTCTACAGAGAAAATGAAACTTTCTTCTGTGTGAAGGTTTTAACTGAAGGAATATTCAAATAGTTATTAACACTTCAGTGCTGGAGTGAGAGCTTCGAGGGCAGGGGGGTTTTAACCAAACCAGACCTGGCCTCTGCACTGGGGCTTCTCTGAAGTTTTTTAATCCTCATGAACCTGCTTAAAAGGGCAAAACTCCTTTGACAATTCATCCTGGAATTTCCTTTATGGTGAATAAAAGGTGACATTAAAGGAAACAGCCCTGATAGTTTAATCAGTTTTATATGAGCCATTTCAGTATTTATAGGTCAAGCTTGATTACAACCAAAATAGACAATTATACAGCTGCCTTTAAACAGCAACAACCCCCGAGCCCAGGGGCAGCTGGAGCCCTGCTCCCAGAAGAGGGGCTGTGTTTGACTCACACGGAAGGGAGGACACATCCTACCCACGAGCATCACTGGCATCAGCCAGTCCTTCCCCTCCACCTCATCAACACCATTCAAACAGGAACAAAAAAAGTCGTATTTTTAGAACGTGTCTTTGAAACGATAAGACGTAGGGCAAAAGGAAAAAAAAAGTCATCTCTCCCATATTAGTATGTAAATTTGTCAAGCACATGGCCTGGGGACAGCCGGTTCTGCACTCTGAGCAGGACCTGAGAGCACACCACACTTCACTGGCGTGGCAACTGCATCTCCCACAGTTTCTGTGCTCTCCCCGTGGTGAGGAGACCTTCCCACCAAAGCTAGAACTCCCAGACATCTGTTTTTTCTCGAGTAAATCTGCAAATAGAGCGCCAGCCAAACCCATGCCCTCGGCACAGACATCCAGTACCATCACTGGGTTTAAAAAAGTTCCTGAATATATTTCAACTTCTGCCCATAGAGATGCAGTGGGTGTGAACTCGGCGTGAAAAGGACAACAAAAGAAGTTACAGCATCCCAGCTCAGTAGACACAACTTCATTCTGACACCTGCCAAGCCAGCCCAGCACCCAGCTCAAGTTTGCTTTAGCGCTGAATGGATTTGGGCTCGATATTGTGTTTGTGACAAGGGTTTGGGCAAACAGTTCATTTAACAGAGGCTGCAAATACTGAAATTACAGAATAAAGGACAAGACCCACTTTCTCAGAATCACACCACCGAGGAAAGTGCCCTGGAGCATTACAACATCTGTTTGATCATTTCAAATGGGATTCCTGAAAAAGCTTTGACTGCATTCTAGTGATCAATATGCCAATGCAGTGTATTCACAAAACAAGGCAAAGCCACAATAATATTGTAATCTCCACAACTTCATAAGTGATCTGATGAGTTAAAAGCCCTAAATGTATAAATATTTCATGAGAAAGGCTGTCTGGAACCACTTCAGTCTGTATCTTTAATCTTAATGTTATTTTTAGCTACAATTAGTGTTATAATCTAAAGCAGAAAGCAACTATTGGCTAAATTTATCTTCACCCATATTTACTTCATAAATCCATCAAGATTTCTGTTCTTCAGGCCTGATACCCAGTAAATGTTACTCAGCACAGGACTAACAAACACATCAAATCTCAGGGTAAAGCAAGGTGTGCTGGAATGAGACTGTTACACAAAAAAAGGAGAATTGCGCCAGAAATAGCCTTGCCCAGTGAACTATGAGTTACTTTTAACTATCACGTGGTGAGTGGCATATAAAAAGATATTATTCTGCATGTCAGCTGTCTGTAATGAAAGTTTTCCTCTTCTCAGCTGCCCCTCCCTGCAACTTCAAGTTTATTTGCATGAGAGAAAAGAATATTACATAAAAATACAACATAAAAGGCACTGCAACCAACACATCCAGCTGAACTGCTCCTCCCACCTCCTCCGTGCTTTCCAGATTAAGGGTCTATTTCCAACTAAAAATGTGAGAAATGCCTGATTCCACACAGATTCTTCCCTTGGACAAAAACCTGCAGCAGCCTTCCTTCCAGAGGCAGGGAGCAGTCAGCCCCAGCTGCGGCCAGAGATGCTCAGATCCATCACGAGCAGATTGCACTGCCCCGAGTTCACACGCAATACCCTGATTTAAACATGACAAGTTCACATATTTTCAGTATTAGAACACTGCAGAACACAACATCGTTGAATCCAACAAG
Source organism: Edolisoma coerulescens (assembly GCA_013397115.1). Classification (NCBI taxonomy): domain Eukaryota; kingdom Metazoa; phylum Chordata; class Aves; order Passeriformes; family Campephagidae; genus Edolisoma; species Edolisoma coerulescens. Next base: position 188,001 of record VWZW01001762.1, read on the forward strand.
TATTTCAGCTAAAAAACCCCCAAAACATTCCAGCCAGCACTGAATCTGTGGCTGTAGCCACTGACAAGTGAAATGCAAGTGTCTGTTTTCCTGCAATGCTCCAGCAGGCAGCAGTTATGCAACACAGCCCATTGACAAACACGCTACTAGTTGCAGTACGTTCCCAAAAAGCAGGCTTTTGACAAAGCAGCAGTCACCTATTACAGAAAGGCTCATCCTGCTCGTTACATCGAGCGTATTTCTGAGCGTATTTTCCCTCATTGAAGTGATGAATAAAGATTTGTTTCAGCCCTAACACAGCCACTGCTGTGGGCCCATCCAGACCTCTCGCTTCAGTGCCCCAGATGGATTTAAATATTTTCTATCTTATCAATATTCAAAATAAATAACAAACCGCAATGCCTCGGGCCACCTGCTCAACAGGACTGCCATTGCCTGGCTCCCCACATTTTGAGTTAAACAAAGACAAACAGGTGAAAAAGCCAAGACAACGACCTGCAGCCACGGGCTGTGAGCAGCCCTGGAGACTCCTCTTTGGCTGTTTGTCCTGATACCTGTTTCTTCCCCGGTACAGACGCCCTGTGCAGGGTCAGACTTCCTCCCCAGACAGATGATTTTGTTCGTCAGAAGAAAGCAACCAGCAGTTTTCAAAACATACCAAGTCTGCTTTTGTCAGCATCTGGATTTCTCAACCAAAAAAAATCCAACCCGTGCCTTTAGCTGGGTTCAGGTCACGGCTGTGCAGCTGCAGGGAGGAAGTGCCTGGTCAGGTATAGCAGGTATTTCCCAACTGCCAGCACCCCGTACCTGCCCGAGCACTCGCAGCAGGGAGCAGAACACACATCAAAACATCAAAACACCGTCTTCATGTGGCCACGTCGGGGTTCAGCAGAGCTACCCGACCTGCTCCAGCAGCTGACACGGTGAGAAAGAGCCCCAGCCCTGCCCTGGGCACTGCTGCCACAGGAAAAACAGAATCAGGCAGTTCTGAGCTCACCTTCACCCACGTGTGCTGCCTGCCACTAGAAAAGTTACAGACCCCAAAATGACTGGAGATCCACATGAGGGATGGGTTCTGGTGTCCCATTTCTTCCCACACACACCCCAAAGGATCTTCCCACAGCACATGAATGCAATTTAAGTTTAAACACAGCATTTCTGATTAGGAATGTAACACTCAGTGGCTCCTCCTTGAGCACCACCCTTCTTCCCACAGCCTCCTCATTTTAATATCGTTAAATGGATTAGTTTAGACAACCTTAATTATTGCAGTATTTGCAAGGGAAGAAGTGATCTCTCAGTAACCAGTTCCTGTCCCTTTGCAGATCAAAACTTGTTTCATAGCAAACCGGGGAGTGAAATGGCCCCAAAGGTGCAGCACCAAGTGCTTCAGTGTAAGAACCAGGTACCAAGAGCTGAGCAGGCCCAGGTGTGTCCTGACTGATGCTCTGCTGTCACTGGGTCCCCTTTTCTTCAGATGGGAGCTCAGAAAACAGGCATCAATTAACAAAATTATGCTATCACAGGAAATAACAGGAAGCTTCTAATAATGAACCATTTAGCTCTGAAGGGTTTCAGTCAGACATGTCAAACCAGCTCACAGAGGATGTCAACAGCCACCAGCACCAAGCACAGCCAGCTGAAAAACAAGGGGAGACCCTCAATTTGTTGCAACAGAAAGGCTGGATGGAACTCCCATAAATGCAGGCTGGTTCTTGCAAATAACAGCCTGGCACCTCTGAGGACAGAGACCAAATGTGACCTATCTGGTATTACTCTGGCAGCCAGAGTAAGCCACAGGTCACGTTCTTCCCAGTTGTCACAGGCACAGCAGAGTCACCACATCACCCCCGCTGCAGCACAAGGCTGAAGGACGCTGCCCTAGGTCAGATGTGTCAGGAGCTGCAGTTTCTTGTGCTCTTCTCAACTCCCTCCCTCCATCAGCAGTGGTACTGCACAATGAAAGTGCATCTTCCTCACACCTACTTTGATCCTTTCTCCTCAGGTGTAACAGTTCAACAGCTCTTCCCTTAACCAACACAGATGGTTTTTTCACTCTAATGTTCGTGCTGGAAACACTGAACTGCATCAATTGGATTCTTACTGGGTTCTTGCTTCCAAGAATTCCTGAATGCTCAACAGGAAAATTCAACAATGGGAAAGCAAAGGAGTTCAGTCTCTGACTTGCCTCGCTCACCTCGCAGCGCAGCTGCAGGGGGTGGGTATCCCACCACTGCTCCGAACTGCAGGAGCCAACCACTCTGGGAAACGTCTCACCCACAAAAACTGGGCCCCTCTTCCTGGCCTGACCACTGCCGTCCATCACCCGGGTAGGGAGGACTGGCAGAAACTCGTCTTCACAACTTCATGCTCTATTTCACCATTTCCATTAACTGAAACGTACTGAACTTGGTTCTACCTCCCAGAACCTGCAGGGAGCCCACGGGAAGGATGGAGAGGGACTGTTTACACCTCACACAAGTTCTAACATCTGAACGAGACAGGCTGGACCAAGTAAGAGAGCTCAGCAAGATGAGCAGTTCTTTCAGAAAACTTTGGGACATCCTTACTTATCTCTGCCATTAGGTGTCATGTTTCCAGCAGCAACAACTTTCCTAAAGTGCAAACGCAAATGCCCACAGGAAAATCTGACCCCGGGATTTAAGAGCACCCCTTTAAGAAGATGCTTCCATTAAAATTCTGTTTAATTTCCTATTAACTATTAAATAAAAGGGTAAAAGCAAATCAATAACTACTTCAGAGCTCAACATAAAATGAATTGAGGCTTTACTTTAACCACCATCCTCACTACCTCATCTTCAAAAAATAACCCAACACCCCCCAAATTAACGCCAAAAAATCCAAATACAACCCTAGGACTTCACCAAGTTTTAAAAGCAGCGTCTCTCTTGAATCTGCTTCTGCAGAATTAAATACACAAAGTTATAAGAAATGATTGATGTTCAACATTAATGTGGCTCATCAGAAATTAAAAGAAAGTGATAAAATAGGAAGTCTCCCATATTACCCTAAAACCCAAAAGTTTTGATCAGGATCCACAGCCAGAGCCAGCTGAGCTGATTTCAGCAAGGTTGAAAGTAACACTGGATCAAGGATAATCCTGAACTTCAAACAGCTACACGTAAAAACATTGTGAATACAAAGCCTAAAGATTTGAACTTAGGCACATTCCAAAGATTCACTTTGTTTTCTCTAGGAAAACAGATAACATGTTCCTGTTGTCAGAATATTAGGATTCTTCTTGAAGACGATTTTTTTAAGTCTGCAGAGTTGCACAGAAGCAATCTGTTCTCTAAACACTGAGCACAAGTTCAAAGTGCCACCGAGTGCGCTGTGCACGTGCAGGGTACAAGAAAAAGCACTGCAATATAAAGTACAAACAAATGCTTGGAGTTGTTTATGCCCAGGACGATGATTCAATACACAATTAAAACTTTTATGTTCGAATACATCCACATGTTACGCTCCTGCTATTTAATTACTTTTCAGTTTTTTTAAGAACAGTCCTCAGACTGGCTGAGCAGCCACGAAATGTATCACTAATAACCTATGTCTGCATATTTGCAGCTTATGGCTTCAAATATAAACTGTTTCGATGCTCTGCGTAAACACGAGTCTCCAAATAAAAGCATTAACCTGTCACTGGACTTATGCCGTGCGAGTAATTCAGCCCGTTTGGCAGGGAGATCCTCTCAAAACCTTCAGCAAAGCTACTTACCCTAAAAACAGCCAGGCCAGAGCCAGGGCATGTGACGGCAGCGAGCGCTGGAGCGGGGGGTGCCAGCCGGGCAGTGCCAGCGCCGGGCCCGGGCTGGCACCGCGGCCCCTTGGGCAGAGCCCCGGGCCCCGCAGGGCTGCGGGCAGGAGCCGCTCCGAGGGGCAGGGCCCCGCAGGGCTGCGGGCAGGAGCCGCTCCGGGGGGCAGGGCCCCGCGCCCCGAGGAGGGTCTGGGAACACACACACGGCACCGCAAACGCCGCGCATGAAAACAGATTATTTTTAGAAGCGGTGCGAGCACAGCACTTCCTGCCGACTCCACCTTGAAGAACGACAGACGATCTGTCACCCTCCATTCCAAAACCAGGATTTCACAACTTCTGCTACCTGCCACAACAGAGGGAGGCAAGGGACAATCTGCCGAGAACGGCAAGTGACAATTCCCCAGTTTATAGCTTGGCACTAAGAACTTCTGTTGGAATCTGTTGTCAGTCTTCACTCACGTCAATAAATTGATGCCTTTTTTCCTGCCACAGGGATGAACAGAACATTAAATGTTTTTATTTATGACACTGATTTTTTCCATAGCAACCGGATGTGAACATGGCATTCCCGGCGCAATGAAGTCACTATAGCAACGTGATAATGATGTCAGAATAATCAGACAGCATTTCATACTTGTGAAATACATCGCTTCTGTGGATTCAGAAAGTTGCAGAGACCACAAAAGCGAGAGCTCCATCTGGAATTTCCCTTTAACTTGCCTGGTTTTGGATAACTTCTCATTAAAGGCACAGAGCTTTGCTAATGCACCATTTTCTGTTTCTCTTCATCCATTACTTCCTGAAAGTCTCACGAATTCCCACATTAAAACCCTTTCAGATCCGAGGATCTGCTGCACCAGGGAGAATTACTGACACATCATTTCAGCATGAAGAAAGCAATGACACAAATCACAACAGTGAAACATTTCACAGCAGACAAGCACTGTCAACCGAGCAGCCGCTTTCCTCAACTCTTCAGACAGTCTCGAGTCTCTTTACGCGGAGCAACACAACTACTCAGAGAGAATTACAACAGCAACAGAAATTACACAGTGCCAATACAGTACTCCGAAGGCAGACAGGTGTTTTCAAGTCAAACGACTATTTTAGGAAATATTATCTCCCCTGTTAAGCTACTGAAAGGAAAAAACCCAGAATTTTCATGGTTTGCCCTTCCTCTTTGCAGCTCTTTCCAAGCTGTGAGCAAAGCAAAGCCCAATTCCAGCTCTGTGTCAGTCGGAATTGACTCGCTGTGTCCAAACCCCGACCCTCCCACTGAGGAAGCTTCGCAGGAATCGCTGCACCAAACCCAAGCGTTCTGTACCTCAAAATATCGCAAGCAAAGACACCAATTAACGAGAAGTATCTAAACACCAAAGTTCCCCTGCGCAGAGAACAGTTTCTCTTTAAAGCGACTGAAGGAAGCGCAAGAAACCTTTTCAGAGCTGAGGGGGTCTGAGACAGGCAGTCCTTGGGAGCGGAGGGAGGACGGGCCGGGAGGACGAGGACGGAGCGGAGGATGAGGATGGGCCAGCCCGCTGTTCCACGTGGCTCACCAGGGGCTCCCCCTTGGCTTGTCCCACCTGCCCAAACCTCCTGCCGCCCATCCGGGGTGCCCGGTGAAGCCTGTCCCTCGTCCTGCCATGCCCCCGTCCCTCGTGCTGCATCCCCCTGTCGCAGCCCACCCTCCGTGCCCCCGAACCTCGCTGTCCCTTTACCTCCGCCGCTCCTCGGGCCCCGCACAAGCCCCTGCGCCCCTTCCCGCCGCGGGGAGCAGCGAGCACGGGACGCCCCGCACAGACCTGACCCCACCAGCATGCTTATCTCCCGAGCTCGGCGACAGCCTCGGCGGCGCGCAGCCCGCCCGGTGCCGCACAAGATGGATGTCCGGCGGGGCTGGGACGGCACCGGCCGGGGCAGGACGAGGACGGGGCCGGGGCCGGGGCCGGGGCCGGGGCC
>VWZW01001762.1:219417-231489 GCA_013397115.1 Edolisoma coerulescens
CGCCCCCAGCGAGGGCTTCTGCACCGCCGGCGTGCAGACCGAGGCGGGGGTCGCCGACCTGTGCTGGGTGGCGGACAGGGGCATCCTGGTGGCCTCCGACTCCGGTAAGCATGGGGATGTGCGCCGTACTTCGCTGGGGGGTGTCTGTCCCCTCTCCCGCCGGGGTGGCTGGCGGTGGCATCCCCTCTGCTGAGCTGGGTGTCCCCCATTCCCCTCGTCGGAGGTGCGAGACCCCCTCCCCATCCCATAGGTGGGTGTCCCTTTCACTGGGGTGGGTGTCCCCCTGCATCCCCCAGGTGCTGTGGAGCTGTGGGAGCTGGAGGAGAACGAGAGCCTCATCGTGAACAAGTTCTGTAAATACGAGCACGATGACATCGTGACCTCGGTGTCCGTCCTGGCCGGCAGCGCCCAGGCTGTCAGCGGGGGCAGGGATTTCTGGTGAGTGTCCCCGGCCTGGCAGCCGTGTGCCCGGGCTGTGCTGGGCGCTCACTGCTCGCTCTTGTCCCCAGCGTCAAGGTCTGGGACATCCCGGAGCAAACGGTGCTGCACTCCTACAGAGGTGAGTTCCCAGCCACCCCTCTCTCTCCCTTTTACCCCTTTGTATCCCACTTTGATCCTCTCCCTCTGGCCCTTGCCTGGCTGCCCCGAGCTCGGGGGTGTCACCAGGACTCGTGGCCATGGTTGGATTGGGCAGCTCGTCTCTTTGGTAGGAAGCAGCTGGCGGCTGCTGAGCAGAAGTTATCCTGTGTCTGAGCATAAACTATTCTTTGTTAAACTGCTGTGCCTCTGGAGGTCCTTGGGAATATGTGGGAAAGTTGGATCCAATCTTTGAGGCTCTTTATCCTTTTGTGCTTTTGGTAGCTCACTCCGCTGCAGTGACATGTGTGGCTTCCTGTCCTGGTAAGGACACTGTGTTCCTGTCCTGTGCTGAGGTAAAGCTCACTCTGTTGTCTAAATCTACCCCATAAAAATGAGATTTAACTTTAGGTATTTACAGTTTAATGCACTTAAAAAACCACCTCTTGTGTTGCAACCTGACTACCTGTGTTATTGCAGTGTTCCAGTCTGATACATTTATAATCAGTTTACCAAGCTGATTCCTACAGGTTTGTATCAAATTTTGGGAGCTCCTAGTTCTGTCCTGGGGATGACTGAAGGCTGCACTTAATGACAGCACCATTTTAACCCAGAGGAAGAGGCAGGGTCATTTTGCCTGTGAGTCAGCAGTGAATCTGAATTTATGCCACAAAGAAGTTGTAAAATTCTTCTCATTCCTTTTGGATTTATAGGACAACAGAACTTTACTCTGGGACACCAGATGCCCCAAACCAGCTACCCGAATTGGTATGTCTCTGCGTGCAGTCACTGCTTCTGCATGAGTTTGTGTTGGAAGAAATAAATTATTTTATGTCTGACTTGTAAGTCTAACTCCAAATTTAGTGATGTGCCTGTTAAAACCTAAGGAGGTCTAACCCCGTCACAGACAATTAAAACACTTGTCTTGATGCAGTAGCAGTGCTAAATGAGATAGAGCAGGAATATCTTTGTACTGCCTCCTTCCACACTCACCCCAGCTTCTTCCCTCGCAGTTTGCAGTGCCTGTAGTTACCTCCCTACCTCAGTCTTGTGGCATCCACAGAAAAGTGACATCTTTGTCTTGGGTAAGAATCTGGCCTCTTAGCAGGCAAATCAAGGTCACTATTTTCACAGGATAGTTTTAGCTGGTAACTTCATTCCCCCTCTCTCCCAGGCGATGAAAGTGGAACAGTTGCACTGGTGGACACAAAGAATCCTGACTCTGCCCTCAGCGCCGCCGTGCACGCCCGGGCCATCACCGGCTTTGCTTTCTCTGCACACAGGTACTGAGTGATGCTGGCAGAGCGTGGGGCTGCGCCCCTTAACAGCCTCAGCTGGTTTTGAGTAAAACCTGTGAGAGTGCCAGTTGTGGTCGTCTCATCAAGGAGATTGTGGCAAAGAATAAACCAAACAGCGTCTCACTTCTGACACGTGTGAATGTCCCTGACAAGAATTCTGCAGTTCCAGAATTACTGACCCACACACTGTGGGGATTTTTCTAATTACAATCACCTCTGAATAAAGAAGGGTCACTTGCTTTCAGACTCTAAAGGAATATTCCCCCTCAGTGCGCTGGCACCCTGCCAAATGCTGATGAAAACATTTTTGTTAGATTTTCTGTGAGATAATTTCCTGTACCTGGGTCAGGATCACTAAGACTCCTGCTTTTCACGAGTTCATCCCTAAAAATTCTTGTATTTGATTGTTCTGTGTTCTCATCTCTCTCTAGCTCACCCTTACTGGCTTCAATCAGTGAAGACTGTTCAGTTGCTGTTCTTGACTCAGACCTCTCAGAGGTGTAAGTACAGACAGAATGTACTCACTGCTGTTCTCTTCTTGTCTTCTCGAGTTAATACACAGAAACACAGGCTGGTTTGGGGTGGAAGGGACCTTAAAGATCCTTCATTCCACCCCCTGCCATGGCAGGGACACCTTCCACTGTCCCAGGTTGCTCCGAGCCCTGTCCTTGGCCCTGGCCTTGGACACTTCCAAGGGTGGGGCAGCCACAGCTGCTCTGGGCAACCTGGAGGTGAAAATATCCTAAGTAGAGGAGCATCATCCTAACAAAGCAGCAGTTAGGGGTTGCACAAGCCCTCAGGGCTTGATGGCTAATGGAGTGTTGATGTTTTCCAGGTTCAGAAACCGTTCTCATCGAGACTTTGTAAAAGGCTTGTCCTGGTCTCCTTCAGATGATGCCTTGCTCACTACAGTTGGATGGGATCATCAGGTTTTACATCACACTGTCCCCATACCAGCTGGTGAAGCTTCTGGAATCAACTGTGTAAAAGAATAGTTTTATAAACTCGTGGTCCAAGTTCCTTCCTGGCATCACTTTGATTCTGCTGAAGTCACAGGTGTGTGAACTGGAGTGGGGATGGTCTGTTGTCTGCCTCGAAGCTTGTGGCTAAGAAGGTTCCTGTAGTAATTTTGAATTAGGCATAAGTTAGTTACAAACCAAGCTTTACCCTCTCCTCAGGAGTGGCTCCTCCTGTAATAAGAGACTTCGGTTTTACCCAGAAAAAAATTGACTTCAGGCACAGAGGAGACTTGGAGAGACAGGTGTAATGAAAAAAGAAATAAAAGTCAAAAAGACTTGACTCCTTCCTCAGTTCTCCAGAGTACCCATAGAATTCATAGAAGCTTTTGGGGGAGGTTAGCAGCATACCTCTTGTTGGGAAGATGTGAGAGCCTCACCCTTGAGCAAAGTTCTTTGCTCTGTAAATCAGGTGGAATGAAAAGACCTGTTGGGATTCAGGAAGGGTCCCAGTGTTGTCTTGGATGCAGCACGTGGTTGAGAGGGCTGGGCCTCAGTACCAGTGTGGAGCTTCTGGCCAGCACTGGTTGTGCAGTGGTGTAAAACACCAGTGTTTGGTGTCAGGATGTAAAATGAGGATCCCAGCTGGAGCCCTGTAATTGCACACCTTTGGGATGGTGCTGCACTCCTGGGATGCCCAGCACGTGCTCGGCCCCAAGGCCAGCTGAGGGCACTGCCAGGCTGGAAGCCAGGAGGGAGCTGTGCTCTTTGACACCACGTTTCATCTCCTCTGTGCTGAAGGCAACTTGCTCAAGGACAAGAGCTGTGAACGAAAGGTTTGTGTGAGGGAAAATCTGGACTAAGGACTTCAGTTGTCATTTGCTTGCTCCTGTACCAGACTCTGCTTAGTGATAAACCAGATCCATGCACTTGTGACGAGTGACTTCTCGTGCTGGCAACTGAGGGGACAGGACATTGCCCTGCCCCCCAAAACAGACCCCACGGAACCCTGAGAGGCGTTTTTGTCAAATCCCACACACATTTCTAACTCAGCTCTTTCCCTGGAACATATTTACCTGGAAAAAGTCATTGCTCTGCATGCATTGCTGCTGCTCTAGATACGGCTTGGTCTGGCCTAGTATTTCCTAGACAGAATTAAGCAAATCCTGACTGATGAAACAAAAATGCTGTTGAAATGAATGTTACCCTGATTCTTTAGCATGATAGCAGCACTTAAATGTACACTGCTTCCAGTTCTTATCTCTGCATACACATAGGTTTAGTTGTGCAAAGCCCACAATTAATTTTTAGGCAGACTGAGCTTTCCCAGACTCTGTACTTTTCTCATTTACTCTTTGTAAACCTCACTGCTTTTTAAATTCCCATGTCATACAGGTGTTCACAGAGCAACTTCCTGTTCTAGAGCAGTGTATGGCAAGGAATGGTAAATGATGATAAAAACTGACACATTTCCTCAGAAACAGCCCTTGAACCACAGAGTTCCCTGTTAGGGACCTCTGATGCTGTACTGAAACAGGTCTTGTGCTGGTTCTGAAAAAGTTGTCTTGGAAGATGGTTTTCATTTGTAACTGGGTTTAAGTTTCACTGGGCCACTTCTGTAGCACTGAAGAGCCAGCTGAGATCATCCACACAGTTAAAGTTGTGATTTCAGTCCCTGATATTAAAACTGTTCTTAAATAAATGTTCACCGTAGTCCTGTTCAATGCCAGGGTACTACAGTTCCTCAGCACCAGTGCAAGGCAGGCTCTGGGTCCTGCTGCTTTTCAGGAAGTTTTTCTTCCCAGAACTCTGAACTCGGGTTTCCATGGTGCACAGCTAAAAAGAAAAGTTCAAATGTCAGACATTAAACCACATTAAGTTCCTCATATTGCCACACCTGAGCAAAACACAGCAGTCCATGGCAAAAGACTGCAGGTGGATGGTGAAGCCTGCAGGGACAGCAGCTCACTGGTGATGCATTAACTCTGTTTTTACAATTAAAGACTAAAACCCCTCGGTGCTTCAGCAGCTGGCAGATGTTTGATGTGCCACAGGATGGCAGCAGCTGCCCTCGGCAAGGGCCAGGCAGCGCCGCCCCAGCTCCGCACGTGGCCTTGAAGAGTTCCTGCTTTGGGGCTGTCTGGCACTTGGGCGTTTTTCACCCTCCTAAGGGAAGCACAGAGGAGCAGCAGTTCAGGAGTCACTCCTGGGGCGCAGCTTGGCTCAGAGTTGTTGGACCAGTGCTGGCAAGGCTGCAGTAAAGTCACACAGAGCCGTGGGCAGCGTGGCAGGAACACCAGCAATCCCACATCAATCCTTGCTGGCTGTGCAGCTCTCTGCCAAGGAATGGAGGGAATTCCGTGGGGTTTGTGGCTTGCCCAGCTCTCCCTGCACCACACGCCATTCAGGTTTGGGGACACTCGTGTACATCCACTGTGGCTCCAGCAAAAGCTTCGAGGCGCACGTTGCACCCTCTCCCTCCCTCACACAGAGCCTGCTCTCTAGCCAGAGCTGGAAGAATGAGATGAGGATGCAAATCAGTTTAATTTTGAGCAGAGAGAAGCCACTCTGCAGCCGGGCCTTTTATGTTGCTGCTTGTGTTGCTCGCCCTGGGCTTGCAGTTTTGGGCACGACATTCGAGCTGGGACTTGCAGCAAGTATGAGAGTTTCGTCCCCACTGAACAGCTCCAACCCCAGAACTATTTATAGAGGCTGCCCCAGCTCCTCTGCCAGCCTGCCCAACCAGCTGGGTGTGAGTGGCAGAGCTCCTGGGGCTCAGCTGCCCCTTCACGCCTTGACTGGGCTTCTAAAAACACTGAAATGGCCACAGGCTTTGGATCAGCTGCTCAGAGAAACTGGACCAAGCCCTGGGTAAGCTGAAATTCAAACCCTTGCTAAGCTACATTTTCCCATCCTTCCAAGGACATGCAAACTTCTCAATCCTCCAGCAGACCTCGTAAGCAACACTAAAAAAGAAGTCAGACCACACATGTAATAAAACAATACATCCAGAAATGTTTAATGCAAGAAGTTTGGTGTTCAATGGCACTCATAAATAAGAGACTTTGTTCAATACTTTACAGCTAATGCTCAGTTACACTCCCCTAGCAGGAACTTGTGAGGAAGAGGCAGCTGCAGGGGATAATTTAAGTTGTATCATGACCTGAATGACCACACTGCATCACAGAGGGGGAAGTGAGAATAATTCCACGCTCAGGCTTCAGGATTGCTCTCAGCACTGGGCTGAGGCAGGTTGCTTTGTTCCTTTAATATCCCTTAGTTTTGTTTCTTACTCTGTTGCAAAATTTCCATAGTGGAAGAGCTGGGAGGAGTAGAAACAGGAATCCAAGGACAGTTTATCCACATCCCTGACAGAGTTACCTGCCCCAGGAGGAGGGAGCTCTTCCCCATCCCTGCAGTCCTCACTTCCTGAGAGATTTAACTCTTGTCCCCGAGCGCTTTGGCTGCCAACAATTTGACAGAGGTTCCTTTGTCACAATGGCCCCAGAATCAACGTCGAGTTGTTACTGAAATACCAGAATTTGCTGAATGCATTCAAAGGAAGCAGGGATAGTCCAAAGTGTTTAAAGAATAGAAGTGTTCCACTGCTGAAAACCTGCATGCTAACCAGTTCTACAACTGGGAGCAGAGTCCAGCCTGATTTAGTGACAGCTCAGTGCAGCCCCGAAATGGTGTTCTGGAATGAATAATGGCTGTTTTATAAAGCTGACTTATATTACCATGCTTCTGATACTAAATTAAAACAAATAGTCTGCTAGAAATGAGACACTCCACGGTGTCTAAGACTATATTTCAACTACACTGAATTGTGTATCTGGGTGAAGTAGTAAATGTGACATTCAAAGCAAGTGCCACCATGGGAGTGCCACATTTTTCTCTGAAAAGAAAAAAACTTGTGTTGGGGAGATTCCAATTCTTGAGGTGGAAAACTGCAGACACACCCTGCCCTCCCCACTTCTGGGCAAAGTCAGTATCAAAAGCTGAAATTGCCCACCCAGCCTTTAAATTGTTTTTGAGAGCTCATTTGCAATTATAGCTTATTATTTTGGGAAAAAAGTATGAGGAAGAAAAAAACATTAAATTGCAATGTTATCAAAGAGACTTCTTTGTTTGCTTTCAAGTTAAACTGGTGAAACTTCACCCAATACTAAAACATGACCCTGAAACCCCTCAAAGAGGATCACGGATTTACTTCCACAGATGAATAAGAATCCTCAAGATGCTCCTTGCATGGAGAAAATTCCGTGTTTTGGGGCGGGTGGTATTCCACATGACACTTGGCACACTTAAATATCCTTAGAGTTACTCCTTAGTCGCTTTTCTCCATAAACATTTTTTTAAAACCAACACCCAGATATTTAAAGCCTATTATTTCAATATTGGCTGGGGTGAGCAATGGAAATATTCCAAGTCACTGCGACTTACTGGCATAAAAATGCCCTTTGAATTAGCTATTAGACTGATTATTTTATTTGCATTTTCCTTTTATTCACAGCAAAGTAAAGTTCAGAATACTTTAAAGCTGCTGCAATATCTGAAAGGGCTGTTAAATTATTAGGTAAAGCTGGAAATAACACAAAACACAGAATGTCAATGACATGAATATCTAGATAACTTTTGAGAATTCCACCGTGAAGGAAAATTCATCCCTGATTTTGAGCTGAACTGTAGAGTGAGATCTGCTTGCAGGCCACGTACAGGTGTGTGCGAGGCAGGTAAGCTGGAGTGGAACCAGTGGTGTTTATAGCATTGAAAATAGAAAGTGCTTTCCATAAAAATAGACTAATGTCTCAAAGTGCTTTTAGTTTGTCAGTGATTAGAAAATATTCTCTACAAGTTTTTACAGTTATCTCACAGTGATTTTCAGCAAGTTTACCTACGAGGAAGATTCTCTATTCCTAGGTTCAGGACGCTGGCTGTTCACAACTCGGGTCAGCTGTCGTGAGACCCCACGGCTCACTCTGGGGGCTTCAACCCTCCCTAGGGCTGCTCACACCTCGCAGCCCTGCACAGCCCCACCAGCGGGAAGCAGGGCCAGGTCTGCACATCCAGCACCTGGAAAAGCACTGGGCAAACAGCGGGAGCCGGCTCCCTTCGGGTGTCACTGCAGACACCCCACACCCCGCGGGGACAGATACAGTCACGCTGGAATTCAGCTTCTCGGCCCCCAAATCAGAGAAACGGAAGCCAAGTCTCAGCAGAACAGTTTATAAGGGCACTGTGGGGGGCACACAGGTGTGAAGTGGCGAGAGACCCCTCGGGGAGAGCACCAGCGGCACAGCACCTTGGCGAGCCGCTGGCACCCACCGGCCAAGGGAAAAGAAGGATTGCTCCATGTCCTACGTCTCCAAAGTGCTTTACAGCCATCCAGCCAGGCCTCACAGCCTCCTTCCACGAGGAATAATTGCCAACAGAAACATTTACAGTGACCAAAAGGCACAGCAAAGCAAGGCCCCTGCTCCCGAAGCTGCTCCTGGAGAAGGGGTCAGAGCCCGGCTTGGCAGGACAGGCCCTGACAGCCTGGAGATGGGTTTAAGGCATAATTGATTTGCTCCAGACTCCTGAAGGACAGCAAGGGTCAGGATCTAGGCATCCTAAACTCTCCTCCTATCCCACTGGCCTCACACTCCTATTTTAATCCCTGACATTTAGCTATGCGCTGCTTTGCTTCCATTGTGCACACCTCCAAGCTGGTTTCTCCCTGCTCCCGAACATGCTGGAGTTAAACCAACTAAAAAACCAAACTGAAATCAATCTTTCCAGTGGTGATGCTCTTTAAAGAGAGCTAAGGATGCTCTTTGGCTTTCCTAGATGGCCTGTCAGGCTGCAATTCTGAAAATAATCCAGAAAATGGGAAAAAGGGAAACCACGTTTGCTCACGTAACAAGGCAGCGGTAACTCCACAGTAACTTCTCTCCATGACAGTCTTTTGAGAAAAGTCCGAGTCTCGGGCTCATTCCCCACCTTCCCCATCAGCAGTTTCAAGCAGTGCATTTTCAGGCTGGCTTGGGACCGTCCCTGGTGCCCGTGGAGAAGGAAAGGACCGAGCCAGGCACCTTCTCGCCCCCTCCCAGCCGGACGCCAGCGGGGCAGCCCCGGGGTCTGGCCTACCGGTGGCTCTGGTAGGCGTAGGAGATGGGCTGGCGAGTCCCGGGCCGGACCGTGAAGGTGTTGGTGGGTCCCCCGTAGTGCGAGGTGCCGTGGGCAGGCCTGCAGGGGAAACAGAGGGCAAGTCACCGACAGCCCAGGCAAACCTTGGCGTTCAGTCAGTGTGGCAATGATGTATTTTATTGCTTCGTGTCCCCACCCAGTGAGGGGGGAGGGAGATGGGCACCGGGGTCACAGCTGGCACCAGGGAGGAGCCACGGAACAGTCACTGCCCTTGGACCAGGACAGCAGGAGGAGCGGGAGCGAGCCCGAGCCAAGGGGCAGCGACTTCTCCGGAGCCCTGGTGCTGCTCTGGGGCCAGCTGGGGACACGGAGCACAGGAAGCGGCCGGCTCAGGGGGACACGTACCTGCTGGCTGTCAGCACGCTGGTGGGAGAGAAGTCCCCGTTCTGCCCCTTGTACTTGGTGTCGGCCCCGGCACTGCCGTACGCCGAGGCTTTCCCAGCAGCATCCGCCGGCGCCCGCCTGCCCTGGGCGCTCGGGGGGCCGTTCCTGTGGGCAGAGCCCAGGCGGCGAGACCCCTCCCCGGCCGAGGAGCTGAACCCCCCGGGGCCGTAGGAGGAGAGGGTGGAGGAGAGGGTGCCCGAGGCCCGGGGGGCTGCGGCCGCCCGGGGGTAGGAGCTGTCGGGCTCGGACATGTACAGGCGCTTCTTGATCAGCGGGCGTGGGTTGGGGCCGTGGCTGGGGAAGCTCGTGGAGCCGCTGTAATCCGGGAACTGCGGCGTGAAGTCGCCATTCCTCCAGCTCTTCTCCAAGGGCAGCGGAGCTGCTGGCTCCTGGTTGCCCCCGTAGCTGCGGCTGTAGCCAGACCACCTGAAATAGCGCGGCTCACCCGAGCCCCGGCTGCTGTCAGGGACACTGGGGCACTTGCGGTTCTCCTCCCGACTTGGCAGGGGACCCTCGTCCGCCTCGTTGCTGAATTCGGGAGGTGGGGGGATAATCCCGTAGTCCAGCGCCGTGTCCCCGTTCTCCTCCTCCCTGGGCGCTCCGTGGTGGGCCGGGCTGGGCTGGCTCGGCTGCCCCGAGTCCAGCAGGCCCCGGAGCAGGCTGGAGGCAGTGGCTCGCCGGGGCCCGGGGGGCTGCGCCTCGCCCACTGCCCGCGCGTCCCGGCCCTGCTCCGAGGAGCTGGAGAAAGAGGGGGGTTTGCTCCAGCCGGACCCCGCTGCACCGGCCGCAGACGGCCGAGGCACCACGGTGAAGGAGTAGGGCTTGGACTCGTGGCGGAAGAAGCTGGTGGAGGTGGTGTCCGACGAGGCACTGCTGAGTCTCAGGGGTGGCTTCGCCCTCGGCGGGGCCGCCCCGTCCCCGCCCTGGCGGCCCCGCTGGGCGCGCTGCCGGGCCGCCAGCAGCAGGGCCATGGGCGAGCCCCGCTCCACGCGCTCCCCCGTCACGGGGTGGATCAGCACCTCCTCCTGCCCCCCTCCCGAGCTGTCCGAGGGGCTCCTGGCTGAGCTCCCGGGGCAGGGGGGTTCAGCTGAGCCTGGGGCACGGGGTGGCTCGGCCGAGCTGGCCCCAGCCCCGTGCACTTTGTACTGGAAGACGGCCGAGCTGGGCTGCGGTGCCGGGCTCTGTGCGGGGGACACAGGGGGTGAGGTGGGAGTGGGAGCAGGGGACTCCTCTGCTGGTCCCTGAGGTGGGTCTGGGGGGCTCACGCTGCCGTTGAGGGGCCCAGGAGCAGGGCTCACGTCCTCTGTGGCCTTGCCAGCAGCAGGAGTGGGATGGTCCTCGTGATCTGTCTCATCCTTCTCCACAGCAGCCACCCGGGGTGGGAGCGGGCTGGGGACCGGTTTTGGCACCACTGGGTCAATCGTGTCAGGGGGGCTCTTCCTCACCTCTGGGGTGCTGATGCCATTCTCCATGCCCTGCTTCTGGCTGCTGAGCCCTGGGGCAGGTTTCCCCTCTTTCTTCAGGGACAGCACAGCCTCCAGCTCGTTCCTGATCGTCATCACACTGCGGGGCTGTGTGGCAGGGCTGCTCTCCGGGGCGGTGATCGCCGTGCTGGGAGAGCCCCCGTTGGTGCTGGGGGGGCTGCTGGGCACCTCCTTCTTCTCGCTCTCCCCTCCCTTGGATAACCCCGTGTCCTTCCTGGCGAGTTGGGGCTCGCTGAGCCCCGGCTCACGGCTGCCAGCACGGCCAGTCCTGCTGTCCACGGGCTGGGGAGCACCCGGCTTGTCCAGCGGCCTCTCCTCCCGGCGCGGGGAGCGCAGCAGGGCCGAGAGCTCGTCCCGCAGCCTGTTCAGGTTGTTGGCATCCTTCCAGTCATCCTCGCAGGTCGGGTAGTCCGGAGGAGGGAGATCCAGGTCATTCGCAGTGAGAGGTTCAGACTTTGGAGGGGAGTCTCTCGTGGCTGTTTTCAGCTGGGGAATCTTCTCCCCCTCGGAGCCCGGCAGCGGGGACCGGCGGCCGGTGGCATTTGCCCCTTGGCTGAGCCCTGGGCCCGGCTTGGGGCTCAGCGGAGGGGGTACAGCCGGCTTCCCAACGCCCTGTCTGAGCCCGGAATGTCTCTGCTCGGCTTCTCCCAGCCGCGCCTTGGCCGCGGGCCTGATGGTGAAGCAGGGCGGGAGGGGAGGCCGGGCGTGCGGCTGCCTGGGGACAGGCTCCTGCCGGCCGGGCTGGCCCTCCTGCACCGGGATGGACGAGGAGCGCGCCGGGGCCGGCGGCGGCACCTTGAACGACCTGGGGAAGGTGAGGTGGGGCTCGGGCTTGGGCTGCAGGCTCTCCTTGGGGCTGGGGGCCGGGGCCGCCCCGGCCTCGGCAGGGCAGAGCGGCCCCTCAGCATCCGCCTGCCTCGTGTTCAGCACCGTCTCCGACTTCCACTTGGAGATGCCGGGGGCGAAGGGCGCGGGGTCCCGGGCGCCCGGCGGGGCTGGCGGGATGAAGTCTGGAGGAGCCGGAGTGCTGGGGGAGGACAGGGCAGAGGTGGGAGGCGGTGGGGCTGCCACGGCAGGAGGTGGTGGCACCATCTCGGGTGGCGGCAGCGGTGGTGGCAGCATTTCGGGGGGTGGAGGCACCGGCGAGGCCGGAGGGGGTGGCACAGGCGCCGGTGCTGCTGG
>VWZW01001766.1:3460-18170 GCA_013397115.1 Edolisoma coerulescens
CGGCAGTGTCCCGGGGCGGGTGGGTCCGGGAGCGCTGAGGCCCCGGGATGTCCCGGTGTCCGGGGTGGTCCCGGGGTCCAGGGGCTGCCCGGGGCCGCAGCGCAGCGGTGCGGGAACCCTCGGGCGCTGCCCCGCTCCCGTTAACTATTCCCCGCAGGAGCGGCCGGAGCGAAGCCCCGGGACACATCCCGGGGCACTGCCCGCAGCCCGGCGGGCTCCAGGCGGCAGCACCGGGACGAGCCCCGTAAGAGGATGGGGCGGAGCCGATCCCGCACCTCGGTAGTACCGGGAGGCCCCGCGGTATCTCCGCGATCGTTGCCTCGGGGCTTCGCTAATTAGGGAGCCGATTAATTATTAACAGCGGCCAGCGGGCAGGGCCAAGGTCGGGACAAGCCGCTCGCGGGTCGCTTCCCAGTCCCCATCCCGGTGGCGAGGATGTGGCTGTACGCGGTGCCGCTGCTGCTGGCGCTGTTCCTGCTGCGGCGCTGGCACCGGGAGCGGCAGACGGTGCCGCGGCTCCCGGAGAAGCACGTGCTGATCACGGGATGCGACAGCGGCTTCGGGAACCTGCTGGCGCGGCAGCTGGACGCCTGCGGGCTGCGGGTGCTGGCCGCCTGCCTGACCGAGGCCGGGGCCGCGCAGCTGCGGGCAGCCGCCTCTGACCGGCTGCAGACCGTCCTGCTGGACGTCACCTCCAGCAAGAGCATCGCCGATGTCGCCGCTTGGGTCCGGGAGCGTGTGGGTGATCGAGGTAGGATGGGGTTGCCACCCCTGTTGTCACCCCTTTGTCACCCCACCAGTCCTCCTGTCTGCTCGCCCACTCAACACAGGTGAGGCTGGCGTGGGGCCATGGGCTGAGGAACAGCCTCGGCTCATCCCATCCCCTCTCCAGGGCTCTGGGGGCTGGTGAACAACGCAGGCATCGCCATCCCCACCGCCCCGAACGAGTGGCTGACCAAGGAGGACTTTGTCAAGGTGCTGGATGTCAACCTGGTGGGGCTCGTGGAGGTGACGCTGAGCCTCCTGCCGCTGGTGCGGCGGGGGCGGGGCCGCGTGGTCAACGTGGCCAGCGTGATGGGCCGCGTGTCCTTCTTCGGCGGCGGCTACTGCATCTCCAAGTACGGCGTGGAGGCCTTCTCCGACAGCCTCAGGTAAGTCTGACCCAGCAGGCACCATCCTGATTTCCCAATTTGTTTTTCCGGACTTTGTCTGGCACAGCTGTCAGCCCCCGTCCTCGCGCAGCTGTGGCTGAGCGCAGGTCGAGCTCGTATCTGCTGCTGAAGCCTGAACAGCTCCTGTCCTGCCCGGCGTGGAGCCTCCCCTGTGAACATTGGCCCAGTCCAAGATCCTGCGGGACACGGCCCTGCTGTCCCGAGCTTTGCTTTGTCCCCATCCAGATGTGGCAACTGTTTGCTGACGCACTGTCTCAGCCTCGTGCCAGGCTGGCACAGGGTCCGCTGGCGTGGTCAGGCTCCGCTCCACGCCTCTGGCATGAGGCTGCATCCCGTGGGAGATGCGGGCACGGGGACACTCCAGTGCTGCTCCCACGGCCCACGGGACTCAATCCCTTCCAGGCTTGAGATGCGCAACTTCGGGGTGAAGGTCTGCGTGATCGAGCCGGGCTACTTCAATACGATGATCACCAACGTCGAGAACCTGGAGAATAATTTTCTTTCCATCTGGAAGAAGCTTCCAGAGGAAATCAGAGCGAGTTATGGGGAGAGTTACTTGAGGCAGTGTAAGTACTTCCCCCAAAGTTGGAGCGATGCTCTTTCCCTCCTGACACACCCCCAGGGCCATGGGGGTCCCGTGGGGGTCCCACTGCCCCGGCACCCCGTGGAGCCGCTCGGCTCTGCTCGGCTCCAGGCTCTCAGTGGGGTTTTCTGCCTCTGCAGTTGTGGCGATGCTCAAGGTGCTGCAGAAGAGCTACAACTCCGACCTGTCGCTGGTCACGAACTGCATGGAGCACGCGCTGACCAGCCTGCACCCCCGCACCCGCTACTCCGCCGGCTGGGACGCCAAGCTGCTCTACCTCCCCATCAGCTACCTGCCCTCAGCCCTCAGCGACGCCCTGTTAACCTTGTTCTACCCCAAATCCGTCGGGAAAGCCTAAGGTGGGGATGCAGCAGGCAGCCAGTGCAGAGTGGGATCCAATGATGCACGGTGGGATCCAGAATCGGCCGCAGCCGAGGCCGTGCCGACGTCCCTGAATTTGTAACTGTGTGTACGTCTCACCCTCTGTCCCCTGCTCACAGAAGGGTTTGTCCTGAATAAAAACCCCCTGTCCCCTCCTGGTAGAGCGTGGTGTCACTCTCAGGCCATGGCACCGAGGCTGTGCCGTGGGGGCTCCTGGAGGCTCTGGATGTTCCCCTGAGCACCTGCTCCATTCAGGGTCCAAGTTGCCAGGGGATTTGCCCAAACTGGCACCCCGGGTATTAACACGCGCAAGTAAAGCCCAGAGCTGTTCCAACATGAGCAGATTTCCCTCTAGGCAAAGGACCGGGCAGCCTCTTACAGAATCTTCCTCCTCTGCTTCCTCCTTCTCCTCCCCCTCCTGCAGAGCTGGTGGGTGGGGGCTGTCCCACTCCATCACCGCATTTGGGGACACCGTCCCCCACCAAAGCTGGGCCAGAGGGAAAGGTCCAGGGTTGGCGCTGCTGACGGTGTCTGGAAGGTTCCACCAAATCCAGCTCCGTGGGGCACTGGGATCCACCTGCCAAGGGCACAGCAGAGCCCCGGGCACAGGGAATGGTGCAAGGCAAAGCCGGCAATTACAAACCAGGAAGATAAAATTGGCCGCGGGTGCTGCCGCAATCCCGGCTCTATAAATGCGGCCCGAACGCGGCCGGTGCGGGCTGTCAGCGAGCGGTGCCGGTGCGGAGGATGTGGCTGTACACGGTGGAGGGATCCTGGGGGCCGGGGGGATGGGGATGCACAGGGGTCCCAGGGTTTCCCGGGATCCGGGAAGTCCCCGGGTTCTGGGGTGTCCCAGGGTCTGGGGTTCTGGAGTCCGGGGGAGTCTCGGGGCGCTGAGATTTGGGGCGGTCCCGGGATCCGGGAATGCTCCGGGGTCTGGGGCGGTCCTGAGGCGTTGAGGTTCAGGGGGATTCCACAATCCCGGGATCTAAGGGGGTCTTTGGAGCAAGGACAGGGCTCCCCTGCGCCCATGAGGGGATGCCTGGGGGGAGGTCACGGGTTCCCCCTCGCTCCCCCCCAAGCTCTGCCCTCCTCGGGGCAGCAGCTCCCGCTGATGTCCCCACCCCGGACAGGCGGGAGCTGCGTCCCTTCGGGGTGCAGGTCTCCATCATCGAGCCTGGAGGCTTCCGGACGGGAATGATCGACCCCGCACCGCTGGTGGAGGGCTTCGTTGGCCTCTGGGAGCAGCTCCGGGCAGAAGCCCAGGCAGCCTACGGCCGCTACGCGGACAAATGTGAGTCCGTCCCCACACGGCACCATCACCCCCGGTGACCCCACCCCCATGGGGCTGACCCCCTTGTGCCCACTCAGATGCCAAGAGCACCACGCTGCCTGAGCAGCTCCCGCCTGTCGCTCGTCACCGATGCCGTGGCACCCGCGCTGCTCTCCCGCTGCCCCCGCAGCCCCTACGCCGCCGGCTGGGACGCCTGGCTCATCTTCCTGCCCCTCAGCTACTGCCCGGCCTGGCTGTCCGACACCATCCTGGGCCTCTTCCTGCCCATCCCGGCCAGCGGGATGCCCTGAGGTTGGCCACCAGAGCGGGGACACCGACAGGGCGCCCGTGGGTGACTCGCAGCCCCGAGAACGCCCTCAATAAAGGCGGTGCGATGCTGGAGCTCCGGCCTCGGAGGTGTCCGATGGCCACCTGGCCACGGTGCTGGTGGCCCGTTCCACCGGGGGGTCCCGTGGCAGGCCCCTGGCTGCTGCCTGTGGCCTGAGGAGCCGCGTATCCCGGGATACCCCGGTTCGGGCGGCAGGGAAGGAGCTGGGAAAGGCAGTGCGGTGTTTATCCACCCTCTGGGCACGGCGTATCCAGGGATGCGCCGGCTGAGCTGCCAGGGAACGGGCTGGGAAAAGCCGCGCGGTGTTTATCCATCCCCAGGGCTCGCGGGCGGTGATCCCTGCGTCACTCATCGCGCTAATTAAGAGCTGATTAGCGATCAGTAGCTGAGGGGCAGGCCTCTGAGACTGTGCACTTGCCTGCGGGCCCAGAGCAGCGCAAACGCAGCCCCGCTCCCCCCAGCTCGGGCAGAGGCCGAGCCCACGCCGGACCGGGACCCCCGAGATGCGACGGGGAGGACGAGAGGGATGAGGAGGACACGGGACCTTGCACAAGCTGCGTTCAGCTCGCCGAGCCGCTTCCCCCGCCCAGGAAGCTTCTCCGAAGTGTTTTCTTTGGCTTAGCAAAGCGCAGCGGCCCCGGCAGCCCCCGCAGGTCGCGTTGGGGGCCCGCCTGTCCCCAGGGGCGGGGATGCAGCGTGCCAAGCCCCCGGGAGCGGCTGCCTCGGCCGTGCCCGCCGTGGGACACCTCCGTGCCCGCATCCCTCCGGCAGCACCCCGGGCCGGCGGCGGCTGCCCGGGGAGGGAAGGAGTGGGAGAACGGCAGATCCCCGGCACTGCCTCTGCCTGGAGCCCACCTCTCCAGACCCTGAAGGAGGCTGGGAGCTCCTGGGAACACATTTGGGGTGCTGAGAGCCTTGGGGCGCCCCAGGCTTTGCGGCAGAGATGGGCAGAAGGGGCTGAGCCACCTATACCGCTCCCCGCGGCTCAGCTGGCTTGGAAATCCACCCGGCTCCCCGACCTCGCTGTTCCCACCAGGATCAGCAGCCCCTGCACAGTCCTTGACGGCTCCCAGATCCTGTTCAGCCCCAGAGCTCGGCGTGGAAATTCCCTGACCTGTTAAATAGAACCAGCAGACCCCTGGGGTGGGGTGAACCCCCCCAGCCCCTCGGTGGCAGAGCGGCCCCTCACCACCCCCACGGCCCCAGCTGAGCCAAAATGTGCCCAGGGCCAGCAGGGAGCTGCCGAGTTCCTGTTTGGAAGCCGGTCCTGCCAGGGCCGGTACCTGCACACGGGGTCAGCAGCGCTGGGCTTGTTGTTGTGAGCCCCGACTTATCAGTGCCCTCGTGCTTCCCCGCTCCGGCCGTGCCTTCCTTCCGAGCCGATTGTTGATCCCGCAGTCTTGTCTGCACTGGAAAAAAAGGAGATTTCCTGCAATTGTTTCGCAGGACTTGCAGATCGATGCAAAATTTTCTGCCTATCAGCCCCCTCCCCAGCGCCGGGGCAAGGCTTGAGCCCCCTCCCTTCCCCTGCCGGACCGCGGGGCAATCACGGCTCTGTGATTAATTGCTGCCTGGCCAGAGGTGCTTCTCCGGCGACATCCATCTGCCACTGCGGGAGCGCTGCCCGGGCAGAGAGTTCAACTTTCAGCCCTTTTGCCCCGAAAAGAGCCCCGAGCTCACCCTGATATCGAGGTGGCATCAGGGACAGCTTTGGCACCTTTGTTACAACCCACCCCAGCCCTGCAGGATTCCCAGTGCTGAGGCAGGAGCTGGGATGTATTTTCCCCACAGCAGGATCCAGGCGGGATCCAGCCTCCGAGCCCAGCGGGGTGACAGCGGAGGGGACACTCAGGAAGCCTCGGGGACCCCCGTCCATCCCCAGGCACCTGCGGCTTCCCCACCGACACCTGCCCGGGGCCTCCCCGCGCTCGTCCCCACCCTGCGGCAAAATCAAATGGGAGCCGAGTCCCGGGGCTGGAAATCCAGCCGAATGTCACCCGCGCGGGGCTGTCTCAGGATGTTGCACCACGATGGTCATTTCCTGCCCAGGAAGCGGCCACCAAGCCCACCCGAGCTCCGTGCCCAGAGGAGCGTGAGCTGCCGAGCCGAGAGGATCCCCCCGCTCCCGAACGGTCCCCGCGCAGCCCTCGCCCAGCCGCAGGTGAGCCAGAGCCCTCCCTCCTCCCTCGTGTCCCTTCTCCTGTCCGTCTGTCCCCTTTACCATCCGTCTGTCCCCTCTCCCGTCTGTCTGTCCCTAGTCCTGTCCGCCTGTCCCTTCTCCTGTCCGTCTGTCCCCTTTACCATCCGTCTGTCCCCTCTCCCGTCTGTCTGTCCCTAGTCCTGTCCGCCTGTCCCTTCTCCTGTCCATCTCTCCCCTCTCCCATCTCTCTGTCCCCTCTCCTGTCCACCTGTCCCCTCTCCCGTCCACCTGTCCCTTCTCCTGTCCATCTCTCCCCTCTCCCATCTCTCTGTCCCCTCTCCTGTCCATCTGTCCCCTCTCCCCTCTGTCTCTCCTCAATCCCAGCGGCCTCTCAGGACCTGCAGCGCAGAGAGGACGGGAGGTTCAGGAGCCCTGGGGGTGGCAGGTCCAGCCTCTCCCCGATTTTGGGGCCGCTGGGTGTCAGCCCGGGTGGGTGTCACCCCCTTGCCACAGGGATGACGCTGTCGCAGGGGACACCCGGCCGTGGCTTGGTCCGGGCTTGCCAGGCTCCAAGAGAAGCAGGAAGACCCCGCTGGCACGGGACACCCCTCCAGCATTCCCAAGGGAACGGCGGCTCCTGAGCTCCTGCAGGGGCTCGAGGCTGGACGGAGTCCGCAGCGTCTCCTCCGTGAGGATGCAGCTGTGCTGGCATCAGAGCTCTCACTTGGGGCAATAAGAGGACGTTCAGGTCAACTGCATTTCCCTGAAATTTATAATTTTGTCACCTACTTGGAAGTCCCGATGGCTCCCGGCAGAGTGAGGGCGGCCGGCAAGGGACCACACCCCGAGGGCTCGGGTGGGAGCGGTGGCTTTCCCGCTGGAGCCGAGTCTCTGGGACAGAGTCACCGGCACCTGTCTGTGCCCCAGACCAGGCTGTGGGACAGGGAACAACCACCACAAGTGGCGACTGCTGTTTGTGGCTGGCATTTATCCTGGGATGTGAGGGGATCGCCTGGGGGGACACAGCATCTTTTGAGGGTTGATGTAGGGGGTCACTGTGGGAGTAAAATTTGAGTAAGAAGCCTCCAGAAGGATTTTTTTGCGCCCCACACAAGGGCTCTGTGTTTCAGGCTGCCCAGCTCAGTGCTCTCCTTTTCCCTGCAGCCACCAGGATGGCCGACGTGACCAGTGTCCCCATGGAGACCCACACTGTCCCCATGGAGACCCACACTGTCCCAAGCGAGTACGGGGACTACCACAACTGGTCCGAGCTGTTCCACCTCCTGAACCACACCTACACCTACTGCGAGTTCAGCCTGGACGAGAACGTCAAGAGGGTGATTCTCTTCATCCTCTACCTGGTCATCTTTGTGGTGGGCTTGGTGGAGAACCTCCTCGTCATCTGGGTCAACTGGCAGACACGGGGCAACAAGAGCTTGGTCAACCTGTACATCATCAACATGGCCATCGCTGACCTCGGGGTGCTGCTCTCGCTGCCCATCTGGATGCTGGAGGTGATGCTGGATTACACCTGGCTCTGGGGCAGCTTCCTCTGCCGCTTCACCCACTACTTCTACTTCGCCAACATGTACGCCAGCATCTTCTTCCTCACCTGCCTGAGCGTGGATCGCTACGTGACCCTGACCAGCTCCTCCCTCTTCTGGCACCGGCACCAGCACCGCGCGCGCCGCGTGGTCTGCGCCTGCAGCTGGGTCCTGGCCGCCACCATCCCCTTCCTGGAGGTGGCTCACATGCAGCTGGTCAACACCGGGGAGCCCATCTGCATCTTCATGGCCCCCTTCGAGACCTACGACGAGTGGGCGCTGGCGGTCAGCTTGGCCACCACCACCGTCGGCTTCCTCATCCCCTTCCCCGTCATCGCCGTGTTCAACGTGCTGACAGCGCGGTTCATCCGGCGCACCAAGCCCGAGAGCCGCAAGCACTGCCTGCTCATCTACGCCTACGTCGGGGTGTTCCTGCTCAGCTGGCTGCCCTTCCACGTTGTGCTGACGCTGCTCACCCTCGAGGGCAACCACATCGTCCTGCACTGCACCTTCGCCCACCTCCTCTACTTCTTCTACGACATCATAGACTGCTTCACCCTGCTCCACTGCGTCGTCAACCCCATCCTCTACAACTTCCTCAGCAAGAACTTCCGCAGCAAACTCATCTCCGCCGTGGTCAAGTACATCCCGAAGGACCATGGCGGCCAGAAGGGCGCCGGCAACTCCTCCTCCAGCACGCAGCACTCCATAGTGATCGCCAAGGACAGCAGCCCTCCCAACTAAGGGGGGTCAGACTCTCCCAGCCTCCCTCGTGGTGGCTCCCTGGGGACAGTGGGATGGGTTTTCCTGGTGCTGAGGAGAAAATTTGCTTGCACACAGCCCTTCTCGGCCGGGCACCTCCCGTGGCAGGATGAGGTGCCGGGTTTGAGGAGAGTTGGGAGCTATGGACATCTCACCTAAAGAAAGGATAAGAGAAGAAGATATTCCCTGTTTTACAAACAAAACCCTCGCAGTGATAAAGCCACTCAGTTACTCCACTCGGTGTCTGACACAACCCAGCCCCCGAGATCTGATCCCCACCCTGCCCCAAGCTGTGGGGTTGGGGTGCACGATCTGCCCCATCACGGGCGTTCCTGCACCCCCAAAACTGCCCCTGCCCCCCAGCCCTGGGCACGGCACTGCCTGGTGAGGGCCATCCCGAGTGGGAGAGAAGGAATTATCCCTTTGGAACACAAACCTCCCCTCACAGTGCCCAGCAACGTCCAGAGCCTGATTTTTGAGAGATGAAGGCAAAGCAGCCCAAGGGGCTGAGCAGGGCATGGACCTGAGGGGAGGAACAATTTGGATTCGAGATCAGCAACTCCTTCAGAGCAATTTTGCAAACCCAGGGGTCGATTAGAAATGGTTAAACTGGGTTTCACTGGGCAGGGCTGCTCCAGATTGACTTTGGGTCCCCCACCCTGTTAACTCCAGCCTCCTCTGGAGCATCCCCTGGCAGGTTTTTATGGTCACTGGGTGCATTTCTCAACTTCATCAGGCTCCAACAGCCCTTTCCCTTCCATCAAAGTCCCTGTGGGAGCTTGGGCATGTGCAGAAAACCTCGGAGCTGCAGCGCGGGCTGGATTTGTGCCGTGCAAGGAACTGGGGCATCTGGAGAAAGTTCATCCTTGTCTGGACCCTGATCTCAGTCACGTGCTGTGGGTTGAGCCCTCAGTGGGGGAAGGTGACAGAGCGACAGGCGCCGGAGCCCATAAATCTACCAAAGGCCTTGAGCTGCTCGAGGAACACGTCGTGAAAAAAGCAAAGCATCAGCAGTTCTGGGGACAGGATGCTGGAGCAGGGGGTGGGAGCAGGATGTCCCGGGAGAAGCCCATGACCAGGGGTTAGGACGGATACGGGGTTATCGTGGGGCTGGCTGGGAAAGCTCTGCCAATTCCAGGGGTCCTCGATGGGGTAAAACCCCTAAATACCTCAGGGTTCCTTCTGCAGGACGTTCCTCTGTACCCCGGGACACGAGCACTGAGGGAACATCCAAATCCAGGTCTTACACAGAAACCCTGGGAAGGCAGCAGCCCCCTCCTCAGAATTCCCTGTTCAGGGCAGCAGCTCAGGCCGTTCCCCTTCCTTAACTCTGTTCCTCACACCTCTGAGTGCAGATCCCCAGGGGCTGCGAGACCCCCGGGCTGAGATCTGCACCCACAGGACCCCACCGCCAATCCTGAATCCTCCCTGAGCTTCCCTTTGCTGATTCCCTCCCATTTCCAACGAAGAAATGGATGATAAATGCACAACCAACCACCTGCTGTGTGACATCACCGGGGCAAAAATATATTCGAGATACTCAAACGTGTAAAATTTGGTATTTCAACTAATAAACTTTAATTTTGAACTGTCTTAATTTCTCTGCAGTTTTGTCTGTAGACCTCAGGGCCTCAAATAACCCAGCCCCATGTGGTGGCCTGGGCTGGGGCACCCTGGTCCCGTGTTCTGCCACCCTCCGTGGGAAGTTCTTCCTTGTGCTGAGGTGGAAGTTCTCGTGGTTTCATTTATGGCCATTGCTCCTTGTCCTGTCACGCCACTGAAAAGCCTGGCACCGCCCTCTTGGCACCCATCTTTGAGGTTTTGGTGTGGATCGACGAGATCCCCCCTCAAATGGGATATTTATGTGGGTATCTGAGATATTTTTAGGGATTGATGAGGCCCCCTCTCACATGAGTTATTTATATGGATATCTGAGACATTTATATGGATATCTGAGATATTTTTAGGGATTGATGAGGCCCCCTCTCACATGGGTTATTTATATGGGTATCTGAGATATTTATATGGATTGATGAGGTCTTCTCTTGAATGAGATATTTATATGGATATCTGAGATATTTATATGGATTGACGAGATCCCCCCTCAAACGAGATTATTTACATGGATTGATGAGGTCCCCTCTCACATGAGTTATTTACATGGATATCTGAGATATTTTCATGGATTAACAGAATCCCCTCTCAGTCTTCTCTTCTCCAGACAAATCAAGCCCAGCTCCCACCCTCTCCCCTCATCACTGAGATGCTCCAGACCCCTCAACACCTTCGTGGCCTCTGCTGGACCCGCTCCAGTAAATTTTTGTCTTTCCTGAACTCAGTTCCCAGCCCGAGGAGCTCCAGCATCCGGCGCTGGCANTCTGTCGCCTATTAAATGCCCAGTTCTCCCAGGAATTTTCCTTGGCCTTTCCCTAGGCGGAAAGACAAAATAAATCCCAGAGCTCCGAGCCCCAGGGGGGTGTGAAAGGCCCCTGGGCTATCTTGGTTCTTCCTGGCTGCCAAGGCTGAGAACAAAATTTTCTGGGATACATTTCACAGACAAAGCACAGCCAGTGCCGAGGGGGGGGCNGGGATTGATGAGGTCCCCTCTCACACGAGTTATTTATATGGGTATCTGAGATATTTATATGGATATCTGAGATATTTATATGGATATCTGAGATATTTTTAGGGATTGATGAGGCCCCCTCTCACATGGGTTATTTATATGGGTATCTGAGATATTTATATGGATTGATGAGGTCTTCTCTTGAATGAGATATTTATATGGATATCTGAGATATTTATATGGATTGACGAGATCCCCCCTCAAACGAGATTATTTACATGGATTGATGAGGTCCCCTCTCACATGAGTTATTTACATGGATATCTAAGATATTTTCATGGATTAACAGAATCCCCTCTCAGTCTTCTCTTCTCCAGACAAATCAAACCCAGCTCCCACCCTCTCCCCTCATCACTGAGATGCTCCAGACCCCTCAACACCTTCGTGGCCTCTGCTGGACCCGCTCCAGTAAATTTTTGTCTTTCCTGAACTCAGTTCCCAGCCCGAGGAGCTCCAGCATCCGGCGCTGGCAGCACGGAAAAGGCTCATCCAGGCACACAAACCCTGGGATTCCCCAGTGGGTGGGCTCTGCTCCCCCCCTGCTGCTGCCTCCTGTTCCCGAATCCCACAGGATGGTCCAACCCCTTCCCCTGTGCCACTGCCAGCCCCGGAGCCACGCCACAAATCCTGCTGGGCACAGCACGGAGCAGGACACTGGGATGGCCTCCCCTGCTTCCCGGGCATTCCTGGGGAGCCAGGAATGCCAGGATCCTCACAGGGAGGAACACGTTTTATAAAGAAGCTACTGATGCCGTTTTTGCCTTTTTTCTTTGATATGTCCTCTGTATTCTTTTATTTTTCATATTATTTTATTTATTTCATATTAATAATATNTCCCATCACTGCCCCTGAAGGCCCTCGATAAAGATCCACTTTGATATTACCTCCCATATTAACATTATCTCGAGTTTCATTTCGAGGTTGAGAAAGGCAACAGCACAAGAGGGGTCAACGTTTTCCGTTTTATTATTCTAAATAAAAACCACACTTTGTGCTGAACAATGGAGTAGAAAAGAACCCGATGTACAACGATTTTAGACATCTACGATTTGGGAGAGGGGAAAAGTTTACAAAATATACAAAACTTTACAGCAAATAGATAGTAAACACTTAAATAGCAGGAGGTCAGTACCTACGATTAACTTAACGAAAAGGTTAGACAGCAAATTCAACTCTTGTTCTTTCTTCTTCTGCTCAAATACTCTGATGAGAGACCTGGATCCACTGAGAATGGGGAAAGTGAATTTTGTGTTGGGGGTGGGAGTGAGCCCGGGCTCGGAGCAGGGCTCCCAGAGGGGATTCCCTGTCCGGGCTCCCCAGGAGGCTCCGGGACCCGGACGCTGCCGGAATTTCCCCTCTCCTACCCCAGGATCCCAAAGCACTTTGCAAACACCTCAGGCTGCCCCAGGGGAGGTAGGTCGGTGTCCCCACGGGCACCAAGGGCAGTGGGGACAGGAGGGAGCCAGGTTTGCCCGCGGTGGTGGAGAAGGAACGAAATTCAGCGTGGAGTGACCGCTCTGGCTCTCCCAACACGGAACGGGAGCTCCCAGCCAGGCTGGCCGGACACGGGGACAGGGATGACATCCCTGCCAAGCCCTGAAGGCTCAGGGACACCCAGGATCCTCCTGGGGGGAGCACTCAGGTCTCTGACCCCTCTGGGAATCACCCCCCAGGAGGAGCAGCAGCAGGTCCAGACCCATCCCTGCAGCCCCTCCGCGGCAGATTTCGGGCTGTTCCATGTGGGAATGATCTGTTTTAACCCAGGCAAACAGAAATTCCCTGGATCAGAGCCGGCAGCAAGCAGGGGGCTCCTGCTTTCCCCCCCAGGGCCAGGAGCGAGGGCTGGCTGTGCCCGGTGGTGTTTCGGTGTAAAAGCTTCTCTTTTTGGTTTATGTGCACAAAAGGCTTTTGCTTTACAGCTTAGCAAGACCCGGGGCTGCAGACCCTCCCTGAAGCTCACCACGGCTTCTGGAACATTCCAGGAGGGTCTCAAGGCTCTCCCAGCCTTGTCTGTCCCTCACATCCCTCATGGCCACCTCCAGAGCAGCGCAGGTTGTGCCCATCCCTGTCCCTGTCCCCAGCCGGGCACAGCCCTGAGTTCCGTGCTCGAGGGGACCCTGCACGAGCAGAGGGTGGGACTGGGTGACTTTCCCGCCCTTCCTGGATCCCTTGCAGCCTCATCCATCCCACGATTCCACGATAGAAACCCCGAAACCCAGAGAGCAGCTCAGAGGAGCCCGCAGTGAAGCGCCACCAGCTCCCCAAACCCTTCCCAGAGCACCACGCCATTCCCAAAATTACCCTTTCTCTTGGAAAACCTAACACAGCTCAACACAGCTCTGCAGCGATCCCAGGACCACGAGAGGGGAGTTCAGAGCTCAGAGCTGCAGCAGCCAGGCCAGCCCAGAGCTGACCTTGGCTCCGGCGCCTCCCCTCCTCCAAAGCCAGGCTCCAGGCACCCTCCCCGCTCCCGGAGGTAGGTCGGTACCATGGGAGGTACCACCCTCATTTTACAGATGAGGAAACTGAGGCAAAGAGGTGAAGTGACTTGCCCAAGGCCACGGCGGAGCCGGGGGAGAGACCCCCGGGCGCTCTGAGCTCTCCGAGTCCAGCCCCCAGCACAGGATGGCCCTTCCCGGGTGTCCCTTCCTGGGTGTCCCTTTCCCGGGTGTCCCTCCACAGGGATGGGGCAGCGGGGTGAGTTTCCAGGGTTTGCAAATCACTAGTTAAGTTTAGTTTAGTTTAGTTTAGTTTAGTTCTGTAACAGCAAAACTTGACGGAAGCGCAGGAGCTGATCCGCGACCACCGAGGCTGGAGAGCCCCGAGCGCTTCCTGTTTGTGAGGTAGAATGAGTTACCCGAGGGCAGTCCCAGCTTGGAAATACCTGTTCCTCCCCACCTCTGCCCCACAGCACGGTAACACGGGGAGAAGCTAATCCATGCCCTTCCCAGGGCTGTTGGCACCAGCTGACCTCGCCAGGGTGGCCGGGTGAGACCCCCAGGAGCGCCCGGCACACGGCCGGGAGAGCCCCCCACGCTGAGGTGGACCTGACACAGGTCCAGGAGAGCTCCCTGTGCCCAGGAGAGCCTGACATGTGTCCCGGAGAGTTCCCCACACCCAGAAGAGCCTCCTGCACCAAGGGGCACCCGAAATGTAGAGGGGGAGAGCCACCCATGCCCAGGGGAGCCCCTCCATGCCCAGGAGAGCCCCCCACACCCAGGAGAGCCCCCCACACCCAGGAGAGCCCCCAGGAGCTCCCAGCACGTGGCTGGAGAGGCCAAGTCATCGCTGTGGCTCCCACTCCATGAGCAAACATCGCTCCAACCACACACATCTGCCACCAGAACACGTCCGGGATGTGGCGATCCAGGGCACGGGAAGGGGGATCCCTTTGGCAGCAGAAGGGTCCTCCAAGGTACCTTCCAGGGAGTTAAGGCAACAGCTTCATCCCGACTCGTCTGCCCCGGGGCACAGGGTGAGGCTGGGGCAGAGCGGAGCCAGGACACTCCTGGCTCTCCGTGGCCACCACAAATCACCTCCCAGGGAGCACGGACCTGCTTCCCCTCCCTCTCCAGTCCTACGGGAGATCCCTGTGCTCGCGCAGCCCGGGCTCTGCAGGGAGGTCGTGCAGCTCCTTCATCTCCTCCTCCGGGTCTCGGGGCGTGAGAGAGTCCCGGCCACGGCAGGGAAAACACGGCCTGGGAGCTGCGAATCCCCCGCTCCTGGCTCCCTGCTGGGATCCCTCCTCGTTTCCACACCCAGGTGCTTCCTGCTCCTCTCCCCAGCAGCGCAGCCGTGGCCGATCCCAGAGCACGCTTTGCCCGTCTCCTGGCAGTAGCAGCAGAACACCAGGGATGCCCAGAATGTCTTTTTTTTTTTT
>VWZW01001799.1:7704-45996 GCA_013397115.1 Edolisoma coerulescens
AGGAGGGCGGCGGGCGGCGCAGCCCCTGCCTGCTCGTGGCGCTGCGGCCGCGGAACGTGGAGGCGGAGCGGGAGCGGTTCTTCCGCGCCAGCTTCGCTTACGACCCGCAGTTCGAGTACGCGGAGCCGGTGCCCGCCGCCGTCCTGGACAAGTACGGGGCCGCCTCCGATCGCTTCGTGGCTCAGGTGAGGCGGGGCCGGGGAGGGATGCTCGGCCTGGAAGGAGGAGGAGGAGAAAGGAGGGACCCCAGCTGGCCCGTGGGCTGGTGCGAGGGTGCGGGTATTCACATGCCACCGGGATGTGACCTGGTGGGGCTGGCCAGGAGATGGTGCATGCTCCTAGAATTCTGGAATGGTTCGGGTTAGAAGGGATTTTAAAGACCATTAATTACCCCCCACACCCTGCCATGGACAGTGACATCTTCCACTAAATCGGTTGCTCCAAGTCCCATCCAGCCTGGCCTTGAACATTTCCAGGGATGGGGCAGCCACAGCCTCTCTGGGCAACCTGTGCCAGGGCCTCACCACCCTCACAGGGAAGAATTTCTTCCTAATGTCCAACTTAAACCCACTCTCTGTCAATTTAATGCCATTCCCTCTTGTCCATGTGAAACCTTGCGTGCTTTCCTTCCCAGCTGCTGCCTGATCCCTCTCCCCTTAACACCTTTTGTATCCTGCCTTCAGCACACTCACCCTGTGATTTCTTAAACCTGTTTTTAGTAATCTCACCTACCTGCAGGAATGGCACATGCTCCGTGGGTGACATGGGTCGTGCTGGTGCTGGGTGATGCTACCAGCATCCACCCACTGGCCAGGCTGGATGGGGCTTTGAGCAGCCTGGTCTAGTGTAAGGTGTCCCAGCCCATGGAGGAGGATTGGAACTAAATGATCTTAAATGTCTCTTTCCACCCAAACCAGTCTGTGTTACTATGATCAGACTGGCTCCTGCTGGTGCTGGGAGCTGTGCTCCATCAGGGACACCTTGCTGGTATGTTTTTGCACTTGCTGCTGTAGAAATAACAGCGAAGGAGCTGGAGCACATGGGTGACAGCATGGGGAGTGGTCCTTAGCCTGAATGACCTGGCGGTTAAGTCTGGCTTGTTTTCAGGAAAGCCTAAGGGTTGTCCGGTGTGGTTGCATCCTTAAGGCATCAGGAAACGTGGTCAGTAATGATAGTAATTGGTGTAGACTCCACTTAAGGAGTCTGTATTATTTTGCTTAACTGTTTCCATGGCTTATACACTACTGAAACATTTCTGAGTTGCTCTCTGCCATGGGGATGGCACTGAGAAAACAGCTCCTGGTCATTCAACAGGAGGAAAGAGGCAGGAGTGTGCTCTCAGGGTGCTCTACCCACAAACAAGCCTTTCATGGATGCAGGAGTAGAGCTCCTCTGTCCCTTCGCCCTGTGCTTGGAGCTGGGAGCCTGGCCATGTCCCAAAACCAGTTTGCTCCTGGGAGTGAACATCCTGCCTCAGGGAAGAGCATCCTTTCTGCCACACAAACAAGTGAGCAGATAAAAACCCCCTCTTATCCCGAATTCAGACTGGCACACCAGAGGCGTTTCTTTGCACCTCTCAGTGCAGAGTTCCTTGTTCAAATAACAACCTCTTCGCTGATTTATTTATTGTTTCTTGAATATTTACTTATTCCCGCATCACTGCCCGTGTCTCTGCCTGGATTATTGTCCAGATGATTCAGGCCCTTTCCGTAAACAGCTTTCTAAGCAGTTTGTCATTCCCAGTGTGTGCAGTACCTCTGCCCCAGATAAACTGGTGCCAGCGAGGCTCTTGCAGGGGAGACACTCTGACGCCTGCAAGGAGCTCGCCAGCTTTCGGCATTTCCCTCCTGTATTTCGTTCCCTGAGTCGTGCAGTAAAATGAGTTGCTCAGAGCTCTTTCACCCTGTGCTTTCTTTTGGTGCAGTTGGCTTGCAGCAGAGTAAAAGATGAATAATTGAGGTTATTTTTCTCTGGGCAGTGCTTTGAATGAATGGAATTAAGGGTTTGTAACCACTGTGGATCCTGGAAGCTTTTGCAAGAGATATCAAGTGTTGGGTGTTTCTGCCAGTGTTTCTCCAAGTTTTCCGGTGACGGTCTGATGGGACAGCATTCATGGCACTGTTCCTCTGCTCTTACCCTGCAGTAACCTCCTTCCAGTCTCTTTTATTTTGGGAAGCATTTTTCCTTGCCAGATAACTCTTAGCTGTAAACGGCTTTTATTTTCAAAGACCTTCATTCATCATGGAACTTAAATAAATGAGACATTTTGCTAAGTCCCCATCCTTGGACACGAGCAGACAAACCAACACCAGCTCTGTGCTCCCAGCTGCTCCACATGTGCTTGGGGGTTTATTTTATTTTTTTAATAGAAAACTTAAATAAACCAGGAGGATTCTTCCAGCCCCGTGGAGGCTCATCACCCTGGTCACATCCCTGGTTTGCCATGTGAATTGGAATAGCACCAGCACAGAGCTGGCGCTGGAGGATTTGTTACCCACTGCATATGGTGGGTGCATGATTTTGGGATGCTCAGAACATTAAACTTGGAATCTCAGGAATTTTGCTCTCCAGGATGTGCTCTGAAGGTCGGGGAGGAATTCTTTGGTTGTCTTACTCCTGGGCACCAGCTGTGCTGGGTTTCTCTTGGCTCAGTGGTTTGGGTCCCCTGGGAGGAGAGAGAGCAAGTGGCTGAGCTGAGGTGGGAGGATGAAAGGTCCTTTTTCTGCCATGGTCAGCTGGAGGTACCTTGCAGTGCTGTAAAAATGAGCCTGATTGTTGAGCAAACAAAGCAAAAAACCCAAAAAACCCTACCCCAACCCCCTAGAAAACAAAACTGACAACAGAAAAACTCTGCACAGCTTCTCCTGGAAAGACACTGTGAGTGACTTGAGAATAAAAAACAGCTGGGAAAACTGCCCAAGGAAGGAAAATTGGGACCTTCTCCAGGGATAGAGGAGGTTGCTCACCAGATGCAGACCTAAAGCCCTTCTTAGGATCATAGAATTGTTTAGATGGGATAAGGCCCTTAAGATCAAGTCCAGCTGCTACTTCAGCACTGCCAATCCCACCACTAAACCACATCCCCAAGTGCCACATCTACATCTTTTAAATACCTCCAGGGATGGTGACTCCACCACTGCTCTGGGCAGCCTGTTCCGGTACTTGACCACCCTTTCCTGAAGAAATTTTTTTCTAATATCTGACCTAAACCTCCCCTGGCACAACTTGAGCCATTTCCTCTTGTCTTATGGGGTGTTGGATGATTTGAGCAGCAGTCCTGGTGGTGAGCACCCGTCTCGTGATCCTGGGTAACCTTAGGGACTAGGGAGGGGCAGCAATTGGTTCTGGGCTGGGAAGCTTGGCAGCAGCCCAGCCAGGTTTGCAGATGCAATAAAACTGCTGGAAAAACTCCAGAATTGGTTGAAAGTCTTCTGCTTTGGAATAAGTACTAATATAATATTAATATAATATTAATGTATTAATGTATATTCCAATGACTGGAGAAAGTAATTGTTTGAAAATGTCTGCAATGGAAGCACACTTTTTGGGGAGGAAATGTGCTAATGAATGTTCATATTTTATAGATGCTCCACAAATGTTAATGTGAATAATGGAGCATGTGATGCTTTTATTAGAAGGCTGCTGGGTGTGCAGCAGGCTGGTGGTGCTGAGACCCTGTTTGAAGCGGCATCACTGCAGAGGGTGATGCACAGCCTCACTGCTGAGCTTGGAATTCAGCCCTGGAGTAAGAAACTCTGGGAGTAAAAATCAAGCTGAGAAGCCGGAGGTCTTTGTGCAAGCACTGGAGTTTGCGAGGAGAACTGAAAGCAGAAAAGATTGAAAATAATCGTGGATTTAACCACGCTGGGACAGTGCAGTTTCACTTCTGCTTTGCCCCATTCCCACAAGAGATGCCTGCAAGGGTGACCAAAAGCAGGAAGAATATGCTGTGGGGTCATGCTGATTGTGTGAAGTGTCCGTCTGTCCTGGTGGCCACCTCCAGCTCAGTCCCCGTGGTTTTTTAGATCTTGCACAACCACATCTCATTTTAGAGGCGTTAGTGGGGGGTTATCTTCCCTGGGTTTGTTGCACGTGGGATTTTAGGGTGTATATATAAGCAGGGAGGTGTTTGTGCTTATGTTTGTACTTTGTGCATGCCACAGGCCATCAGGATCATTCGTACTGTCCTGGAGAAGTACGGGACCTACGAGAGCTTCGAGGTCGCCACGGGCGGGAGGCTGCTGAGCAAGTGCCAGATCTGGTCCGTGATCCGAAAGTACATGCAGAAGGAAGGCTGTGTGGGAGAGGTAATCTGTGTCCCTCCTTTATCGCTTGTAAAATACAGAAAAATACTTATTTTCTGATAAAAAGGACTCCAATTAAGAAATGTTTTGGTTACAAAGAGGAAACTTTTCTGCTCTGAGCAGTGGTGTTCTTTCACCTCCAGCTTCACCATACCCTGGCTTTAGGACGTGGGTGCTGGTTCCCCACAAACTTCCTGTGGTGTTTTCCATGTGTATCTCCCTTCTGTGCTTGAGAGAGAGGGAGGAGCTGCTGCTTGACTGCATGGCCATGCCAGGAGCCTTTTGCTGTGTGCATGAGGCATCAATTACTGTTGGGAAATCATCTCTTGCTGTTGGCAGTGGGAGGGCAAACTTCTCCAACAGCTGCCTTAGCCCAAATGTCCAAAGCTAGGGGAAGAGATTTCCTGCTGCCCTGCAAGACATGCTGGGTTATGGTGCTTTGAAACCCCAGGCTCGGGTTTTAAGGCTGGGAAATATGTGGTTAAGATACAACAGTAGCCATGTGGGATGGAGCCAGGGGAGAAGTTCAGCATCTCTTAACCTGGTTTCTCTGCACCCCCCACAGCATCCAGCATGGAGCATCCCACAGCTGCCATTAAGGAGGTTTTTTTTCCCTTATGCCAGCAAGATGTAGGCAAAACACTTCCACTGTCCTGGGTTCAAGCTCTGAGAAGGATTTCTGGACCTAGCTTTGCGTGGGTTGGCTTGCAGGGCTCCCTGGGGCTGTTGGCTGCAGGGCAGGGACTGTGCAGTGCTGGCTGGTGTGGGGCTGCTTGGCCAGACTCTATTTCCTACCTCTGATTTTTCACCTCTGTCTCCAAAGAGGGTTATTGATGAGCATTTCTCCAAAGCATCACCTCGCCCAGTGGTACCCAGTACATTCCATGCATGCAAAAGCAGGAATGAGTGGTCCCCTGAGGTCCCTCCTGCCCAAGGATATTCCTCCTCAAGCACCCTTGGTTTGCCCTGATGCCTCCTGAGGGTGTTCCTGGGATGTGGATTTGGCACTTTGGTCCTCCTAAGCCTTTGCTTGGGACAGAAAGGATTTCTGCAGATGTTCCCCTATCATTCATCTACCTTTGAGTGCCCAGAACCAGTCCCAATACCCAGCCAAGCAGCTGCCAGTCTTACAGACCTGCACTTGTAACTTGCTAGTTGAGCTCTATCTCTCAGGTTTATTAATTGATTAAATTCAGCTATTCTCTTCTCCATTAATTGAGCTCTGGCTGGGCAGAAAGCCATCGATTTTTTTTACATATTGGTGTACAACTGGCATCCTTCCAGCCCTGTGTAATTGCCCCTGTGCTCAGAGCTATTGGGAGTTGGACTCAATGAACCTTGTGAGTCCCTTCCAGCTCAGGACATTCTCTGATTCAAGGCAATACAGGGTTCAGTCACTGTTTGCACATCGGTGTGGCTGTTTTATCTGGGACTTTTGATAAGTGCTTTTAAAACAATGAAAGCATTGGTTTGTTCCTTTCTATCCATTGGAAATTTTGCTGGATGTGTCTGGGGTAGGGAAGAGGGAAGGGTTTCACCTGCTCTCGATACAGCGATGTTGGCAGAGCTTGCTCCCTGTACAAGACCAAAACTTGTTGAAACTTCTGCATCACTGATAATCTCACACCCTGCCGGGGAACTGGGCGGTTTCAGGCGTGTATCTCCCTCCCTGCACCTCTATCTCTGATTCCTGACTTTCACCATCTGTGCCCTGTCTGTTCTGCCGTGCCCTTTGCTTCCCTGATACGTACTAATCGTGATGGCTTGCTTAAAAGAGAAGAAACTCGTGTGGGGATAGCATTAGCCCAGAGCACGAGCAGCTGGTGCGTCCCTGCCCACAGGCAGTCCTGGCAGGCAGCGTGGCCAGGCTGGTGGTGGCCACTGCAGCTGCCCTTTGTCCCCAGCACCGATCGCCAGAGGCAGGATCCCGCTTTCCAGCACCGCAGGCAGCGCGCTCCTGGGTAAGTGTTCATGCTGAAATTAACTTTGTGCCCTCAAAAGCTGCTTTGTCGGGGTCCAAGCTGCAGATCCTGAAGCTCTTCTGCTTTTCTTCTGACTCAGGAGAGACACGATGCTGCCGGAGGTTTCCGTATGGGTTTCAGTGGGCTCACAGCTTGCAGCAGAGAAACGCCTGGCCCCACTGGTAAGTGCTGCATGGCAATCCCTGGGGTTGTGGAGTGTTGTCAGCCTAAACAGTGTCTCCTGGGATCCCATCAATGGTGTCCCTCTACCTCTGAGCTGCTTGCTCAGTGTCAGAGGTCCTGAGCAGTGCCAGGTTGCTGGGGAGAGACAGGATCCTATACCCCGGTGCCATGGGGACCACCAGAAGCCTTCCCTTGGTTACTTGGGATGAGCTCTTTCTCCATCAGTGCATTCACAAAAGCTGAGCAGAAGCATGGACCACAAGGATGCACTGGGGATGCTGCTCAGAATGAGAGAGGTCACAGAATGAGAGATGCTGCTGCTCCAGGAGCAGGATTTTTGCTGGAGTTGCAGCCCTGGTTGTATCTGCAAAGCTGGAGGGTCCCAAAACAAGGCAAGTGGTGCTGCTCAGCAGGATGGGCTGTTGCAGCAGGAGAAGGGCTGCAGTGGGCAGTGTAAGAAGCTGTGGTCTCTGGCAATGCCCAGAGTCCCTTTCCATTGCTCCTGGATGGCTGGTTCTACACAAGGAGTCAGAGGTGAAGTGGAAAGTCTCTTCTCAGCATTGGAGGGATTCCTTTCCACACTGATATATTTAACCCAGGTAAGCAGTTGCACTGTAAGTATTTCATGCTGTTTGTTTGCCCAGTGGTGGACTCTGTTAGGCTGCACTTTCAGCTTGCATAATAAATAATAATAGTAGTAATAATAATAATAAATCTGACTTAAAGCAAACCAATTCAGTCTCCTCTCTTTTTTTTTAATAAGAGAAGAATTGTCATGTAGTAACACGTGCACGTGTTTTCATCCTGGAAAGTGTCAGCTGTGAAATAATAGATGGTTTGTAGAGTTAATAGGTATGTAGAGGATTTTGATTGCTATCCTAAGGTTTGCCATTGCCAAACCTCTGATGCAAGAGTTCCCAGGGACCGTCTCCTCTGGTGCTGCTGCAGCTTTGAGTTGCTGCAGATCTGAAGTCAGGTAGTCAGAAAGTGCTGCTTGGCTGGCACATTAACTCATGGAGGGCAGCTCTCTTGGCTCCAGCACCTGTGATAGCCAGGTTTCTCAAAATACCAGTTTTTCCTGTATAAAGATACTGAGTAGTCCTGCATTGCCCATCCCTGCTGTGAATTGTGGCCAGCACACATGGTTCCTCCTGTGAGGGTGGACTGGCATGGACCCATCCTCACTGGTCACGTCTTGAAGCCTCAAATGGGAGAATCCGTGGAGGAGTCCATGAAAATGGAGCTAGAGCCTTGGATCCTTCAGGAGATGTTTCTTGGGGGGTGCAGAGCCATTACAAAGCTGGTGCTGTTGGGTTCAGAGTGGGGTTGTTTTGATGGCCAAAGTTACTGCCCCATCCCATTGCCAGTGGGGATGCAGAAGGGGGACCAGGCAGATCTCCAGAGGATGTCCATCCTGTGTAGCCACAAAAGTGCGGGGAGCCCCTGGGAACAAGCCAGGGAGGGTGATGCTGGAGCCAGAAGGATGCTGGAGGAGGCTGCCCAGGAGCTGCCTGCTCCCCCCACAGTGCCTGCTCAGCTTCGTTGGCTGTAAAGAGATTAAAGGAGCTACTTCATCCACGCATGAGATCATCTCTCTCCTCTCATTATCCCCCCACCCCCAATGGCTCTTGCTGTCTGTCATTCCTCTGGGGAGCTGCAGCACAATTCAGTGATGGTGCAGCAGTGCCAAATGGTGCCATCCGTGGTGCCATCCGTGGTGCCATCCGTGGTGTCAGTGGCTTTTTCTGACCATCTGCCACCATCTCAGCCTGTGCTGAGAGCCAAGACCCTGCTGATGGCCATTGCCTCTTCCTTCTTCTGCAGGTGGTGGTGCAGCTGACCGATGACCTCCTGTCCCAAGCAGTGATGATGGTGGAGGACAGCCGGCCCACGCTGGCCATCAACCTGGCCGGAGCCCGGCAGCACTGGCTGGAGGGGATGCTGCGCCACGAGATAGGTCAGTGGGGGGTGGCTGTGGGTGGGGGGCAGAGTGGGGAGGTGCTGTGAGCATCCTTGGGATAATGCCCTGGGGCAAGGCGGTACCCACAGGGCCTGCAAGGAGGCATCCTCGAGGGCAACTCCAGGGCAGGTTTTGGAAGGGGCTGAGGCCACCTGGATCCCTCTCTGCGTGCAGGGCAGGCGTGTTGGGCGCCCACCTGTTTATCCATGTCCTGGCCTCCCCTTGGGCACTGGAGCAAACAGATGTCCCATGGCATCATCACCAGCCGAGACTGGAGCAGGCACTGATGGGTGCTGGGATTGGCCCCAGCAACTTGGGATAGGGGGGTGGGAGTCGAGCTTTCTGGAGCTGTGGCCAATGACACTGACTCCTGTCCCCCCTCCCCAGGCACCCACTACATCCGGGGGGTCAACAACACCCGCCAGCCCTGGC
Source organism: Edolisoma coerulescens (assembly GCA_013397115.1). Taxonomy (NCBI): domain Eukaryota; kingdom Metazoa; phylum Chordata; class Aves; order Passeriformes; family Campephagidae; genus Edolisoma; species Edolisoma coerulescens. The sequence goes on from VWZW01001799.1 coordinate 16,545, forward strand.
ACAGCTCCGAGGGCCGCAAGCAGTACAGCCTGAAGCCCGCCAACCCCACGGAGGAAGGCTTGGCCAGCCTGCACAGCGTCCTGTTCCGCAAGCAGCCCTTCCTGTGGCGGGCAGCCCTGCTCTACTACACCATCGAGCGGGCCAGCCGCCTCTCCTTCTCCGCCCTCTTCCAGGACCTGGAGCAGTATGTGCAGGATGCTGGTGTCCGGTGGGAGTATTGTGTGCGGGCAAAGCGGGGCCAGACGGACACCTCACAGCCAGGTACCACTCAGGGGGGTGTGAATTGCATTTTGGGAGGAATTCTATTTATTTATTTTATATGTTTCTTTCTTTTGTTTGTTTTTTAAGAAAAAACAGAGGGTGGGTGTGTTCTGCTGCTGTGTGGGTTGAGCATCACCAGTCCTGTAGGGTGTGAGTTGGCGCAGGCAGACAGAACAGGCACAAACTCATGGCTAGAACTCAAAGAGTAAATTTATTTCCATTACCTTGCAAATCGGGGGAACCCCAGAGCAACACCCAACACCTGGGCAGAGGAACACAAGATCAGAGGATCACCAGCCTGCTGTTCGCAGGCTTATCAAGAGTTACACCCAGGTGCAAGGTCACTTGAGCAATTTACAATCCTCCAGATCAGTGTTTTGCTTTTAACCCTTTCTCCCAACACAGCCACAGCAGCCAGTCCCTGCATCCCTCCCCATCCCCAGCCACGCTCCCTGTCCCATGGGAGCAAATCATACAAGCTCTTGGGGAAGCAGCAGGCAAAGGAGAGGAAAAATGAGCATTGCTGTGGATACATCTGGATGCCTGCAGTGCTTTACCCTTAAAAAAATTACTTGGGAAGAAGCATGAGAGTATCCCAGTGGGGTCGGTGGCTCTTGCTGCACGCGGCTGCCTCCCCAGTGCTCATCCCCTGGGACCCAGCGGTCCTGAGCCCTGGCACACTCGTGGTCAGTGCCCTCATTCTGGTTATTGTGGTCAGCAAACGTTCAGGCCAGTGGAGGGTGGTGGGAAGCCAGGAGCCCTCTCTCAGGCATTTCCTGCTGTTCCAGGCTGTTTCAGTAAGGACCAGGTGTACCTGGACGGGATTCTCCGCATCCTGCGCCATCGGCAGACCATCGACTTCCCGCTGCTGGCTGCACTCGGAAAGGTAACAGCCAGGGTGAGGGTGGGCAGGGAGTGGCTGATCCCGCAGTCCCATCCCATCCCATCCCAAAGCTCACATGGGGTCACTTATCTCATGGCTTCCCAAAAAGCAGCCCTCGCCTGGCACCCCTTCGGCTCTTTGCCTTTTCCCTGTGCTTATGGGTCTCTGTGTAGCAGGGAAAGGCTGTGCTGGGTAGGATGCAAGGAAGGACAGGACAATCCATAATCCTCTGTGGGAGACCTTCGGGAAGGAGCTTAACCCAGCAGGTTAAGCCTTTCTGGCCCTTGGCCACAGCAGTCCTGCTGTCACCTGTCCTTGCAGTGACCGAAAATTACCAAACCCACAAATCCTTGCAAATCCCACACCTCCAGCAGCTCTCCCACTGCCTGCCCACAGGCAGAAGGATGTTTGGGCAGTTGGGAGGGGAGCCGGGGGCGCTGCAAGGGGACCAGGTGCCCCCCATGCCACCTGCCAGGGTTTAGGAGGGAGGGGACTGACCCCATCTCCCTGCTTTCTGCCAGGTCTCCTATGAAGATGTGAATCGGCTGAAGAAATTTGGGGTCCTGGACAAGGCCCGCATCCCCCATTTCATGCAGGATCTGGAGCGGTACATGAAGCAGCTGGATCACATTGTCACCACCAATGGCCTGAATGAAGAGGAGCTGGAGCAGCTGCTGCCTGACTGAGGGGCACCCCCAAACCAGCACCCCAAGGGTGTAACTGGTGCTGTTTATTGGGTATTTATTGGGGCTGGAGCAGAGGGCAGAGCCCGAGGTGGGCGCTGTGCATGTACCGCTGTGTAGGGTAGCGCGGCCGAGGGCCTGTGTGGTTGTGTTGATGTGTCCCCTACATCGTCCCTGTGTATTTTGGGGACAGCTGTGCAGCTCCACGTGGCTTTGGGGAGCCAGAGAAGAGGGTTCAGGGGGTGCGAGGGCGGAGCTGGGGCGATGTGCTGGTCCCTGAGTGCAGAAGGCTGTGCTGGGGGAGTTGCAATGGGGGCATTTCCGTAGGGTACCGGGAGTGTTCCCATCACTGCGGGGCGAGCAGGCAGGGCTGGGGGCTCTGGGCTGTGCCTGGCAGGGAATAAGGGCTGGACTGCACCCACCGATCGCCCCAGGGATGCCTTTTCTGCTCCCTACCCCTTCCCTCATGTCCCCCACCTGCAGCAGGAAGGATTTCAATCCCCCATTACCAGTCTCCGCCCAGCTCTGCACCCCAACTACAGCCACCCTGCCTGGCTTTGAGGACTCAGGGTGGGGATTGGGCTTGATGTTAGGAAAAAGCGTGTAATAAAGGTGATGTAATGGAAAAGATGTGTGGGCAAAAGGTTTGTGGATCGCATCAAAAACCAGGCTGGCACCACTGTGAACACCCACCTTGCCTCTTGCTGGCACAGGCAAAGCTGCATGGTCTGAGCTGGGCTTCAGGGGCTGGAAGGGGTCATGGAGTGTGACAAACAACATACTGGGCAGGGACATCAGTAAATCAAAGCAGGCAAAAGTAAAACCTGCCCCGGGCTGTTCCTGGCCTCTTAACACATGAGTCATGGCACCCCTGGGAGTACCCTCTTAAAAAACCGAAACAAACCAAACAAACCCCACAGCTTCTGGTCTTACATCCCACTGAGATCCTGCAAAGGTAGCACAGGCCAATCTGTGGCTCCAGAGAGCTCAGGCTCAATCCCAAAAGCTCCAAGGTTGGCTGCAAGCCCTGTTCGCAGCATCCCCAGCTGCCCCTCACTCCTGATCCCGCAGGGCAGCTGCAGTTTCTCCACAGGGTGCAGAGGCTGTGGCAGGCAGGGCAGCACAGACCAAGCTTGGGAAAGGGAGGAGAGCACTTATCTCTGGGGATTCTGCTCCCCTCTGGTCCAGCTCTCCAAAAACATGTTGGCACTTTACACAGCTCCCCTGCATAAACCCACTGCCAGCACGGTGCATTAAGACTCTGCTCTTTAATGTATTATTTCCTCCAACATTGCACTCCCCAACCCTGAACGCGATACAGCGCTGCTTTAAAAAGATATTTACACACATCCCAGCATCACCCCCTTGTCAGCCCAAGGAGCAAGGCCTCAGCCCGTGCCAAGACCCAACCAGGGGAAGTCTCTTGCGGCCTTTCTGGCGGAATGGCAGCAGTGACAGAGGGCAACAGAGCTACTGCGGTGGTTTCAGATTGGTTTTGGTCACATCCCTGATGAAAGAACAGCATGGAGATGGGAGAGGGTGTTGATCTATCCCCAGGCAGGGCTAGAAGCGCTTCATCTGTCGGCGTTCCTGTCGGCGCTGCTTCTTCTCGTTCGGCTCCTGAGCGGCGGGCGAGGACTCTGCCGTGAGCCAGGGCCCCAGGATGTTCACCCACAGGAGGTAGAGAGCGCGCCCCGGAGCCTGCAAAACACACGTGGCACAAACTCGGGCACTCTGGGGACAGCACTGGCAGGGAGGGTGCTACGGGCAGCAGGGCCAGTCCTTCTGAGGGGGACAAGCAGCCGGATCAGAGGCATCTCAGGGTGCACGGAAATCAAAGGTAGTGGCAGGCGGCCAAAATAAATGGCCTGATTTCATTTTGTGGTTGAGGAACACATACAGCGCTCGGGCTTCATACACGGAAATCCCAGCATCAGGTCTGAATTACCCAGAGGGATCCAACTGTCCAGACATTCCGCCTCTCCTTCCTTCGGAAAATACACCCACATTTCTCTGCATTTATTAAAAAAGCAATCCAGATGGTCTCCAGGGGACAGCCGAGTCTAGGCTGCCCTCTGCCAGGCCAGCTAGGGAGAAATTTGTGGGTGAGGACTGAAATGAGATCAAAGGACTGAACTGGGATAACTTTCCATGCTCCCACAGTTGCCTTCTGTACCTTTGTGGGATATCCTCAAAGCAACTCTGGGATTTTTTAACTAAATGGAGATGTTTTTCTCCTTCTGCACAAGCAGTTTTAGCTGGAGGCACATGACAAATGTTTCAGGAGCAGAAAGAGTTTGGTATGTTAAAGGGAATGAAAGCCTATAGCATTTTATCTACCCCAAGGCACAGTGTCCAGCAGATCCCAGCCTTGGTCCGTGCTGAATGGCTGAAAAAGCCAAACAAGAAGAAACCCTGTTTGTTACAGGCACAGAAAGGCTCTGTGCACCAAGACAGCTTTGATCTGCCTCATGCTGCTTGTTGCCCTTTCATGGGACCAGAGGGAAAGACAAAGGCCAGCCTAGTTTTTGCGTGGTTGACCCAGAGGGATTAGGACTTCTTTGCTTTGTGCAGCCTCATTTTTAACAAGATTTGACAAAGAGATTAAAAAACATAATCAGAAAATAGTTCAGGCCTGAAACAGGATACTGAAATGAAATGGATAAATAATGTCCTCCGTCCTGAAGACGGGAAAAGACAACAATGCAGAGCAAGATGGGAAACAGCAGGGGCTGGGGCTGGGGCTTACCAAGAGCCAGAAGTACCAGACGTAGAGCGAGAAGCAGCTCAGCACTTGGACTATAGCTGTCAGCAGGATCACATCCTTGAGGTGCCTGAGGGAAGAAAAGCAAAGCATTAAGCTTTCATTTCAACCCCTGCCAAACATGGCAGCTCCTCTGCCAGCACAGTCTGCACTGCCTCCGGGGAGCAACCCTGCCCAACCCAGGGACTGTCCCTGCAGCCCTGCTTTGCCACACAGTCATCGAGAAGAATCAGAGCAGTAAACAAACAGCAACAGCAAAATACTCTGATGAATTAAAGAGATGAGCTCCCTCTGAAAAAAGAACATTGAGAAAGCTGAGGAATTGCTGGGGGTTGGAAATCAGCAACAAAATCACCCCCCACCCCCAGAGCTGAAACAGCCAGCACCTGCTGATGTGACACCTATCATGACATAAAGTGTAACTGCTCACGACTGGCTGTGCTGAAGGGAGCCATGAATCTTCCCTGTGCCATTTCACAGGCTGACAGACACACTTGGGGTCACCACAGGACAAGCACACCGCAAGCTGAGCTACAGCAACAGACGGCTCCTCCTCCCCTCCTGCTTATCTGACTCCGGCTCTTCCATGCCAGCCTGAGGCAGAGCTGGGAGCAGCTATGGAGGGGAATAAGCTGCCCATGCCTCAACCACCACCCTCGGGGGATCTGACACCCAGGAGAGGTAAACAGGTATTCGTTTTTCAACACAAGTCTCAGAGAGTGCCATGAAGGTTTAGAAAAAAGGCCAACTCTCACTCTGGTTAAATCATCATCTGCTGGAGTAAAAAACCCTTGAGTCACATCCAAGAACAGAGACAAGAAAACAAAGGCAATGGCATAAACAACATCGACTCAAGACACTGCAGAATCCACCATCAATAGCTCTAGCACAAAACACTGAGGGTTCAGTAACCTCTGGTATTACCAGAGGCCACAGAGGGGTGAAGGCAGAGCTCCCACCAAACCCAACTCTCCTAGAGACCAGCAGGATGGACCTTCCTCAACCCCAGAGCAACACAAAGCATCCATTTCAGTGGCAGCACAAGAGAAATGCCATGAAATCCAGAGTGTTCCAGAAGCAGCTCCAAAGGAGCAGCATTAATCGGCTGCGGCATGCTCAGCTGAGAGGCTGGAAAACATCCACTGCTTTCTGAAGTAACTGCTAGCCTAGGGTGGTTCCCTGATCCCCAGAGAGGTAATTCAGAGGTACAGGGTAAGGATGGGAATTTCAGCTCTGAAGGTTTTGCTTTTAGAGCTCTGCCTCCCCTGTGTTTTGAATAGCCCATGCCTCAAATAAGCATTAATTAATTTTAATGTGTCATAAACCCCACCCCAACTGCTCAGGCAGAAAAACCTCTGTGCCTCAGTAGCAAGGGAAGTACATCTGCAACCAGGACTGCAGCACTGCTATGGCTGTGCCTGTCACCCTTTCAGAGCAGGTGCTGGGATCCCTGTGCTGCCTCCCGTCAGTCATTTCCCCTGACAGCACCATCACACACACAGAGGGCAGTTATCAGCCACTCTCAGTGCCTTGCACAACTCCCAGAGGCATCTTCCACAACCAGGAGCACACCCCAAACATCAAACTTCTGTATTTTTCCTCTTTGACTGTCCCACATTGTGTTTCACTAAAAAGGTATTCAAAATATTTTGCAACTCCACTCTAGAGAGCCAAATCAGTGTAAAATGGGAGAAAAACACTTGGCTGACCAGTATGGAAATGAAGGGGGGGGGTAAAGCACCCAGCTCACAAGTCACACTCCCTCTCCTCCTGACCACCTTGTCCCTCGTCTGAGTCTCTTACACCAGACATCTCAGTCACTCCTGCTGCAGGCAGAAAAGGTACCATTCCACCAACCCAAACACACGATGAGAGCTCATTCTGTGCAGAGACAGCGGGTTCTGTTCCCCACTGCCTGCTGATAACATTCCCAGGCAAAAATCAAAACTTACATTAATAAAACTATATACATCAATATATGACCCTGACAGCATGATGACACCTGACACACCACAGAGGGCTCAGCTGGAAACGAGGCCCCAGTGTGCTTCTTCAAAAGCCTGGCAGCAAGGGAAGGACAGAGGTAAACCTGGAACTGCAGGCCAAAGACATGGGAGGAAGAAGCCAAGGACCCCAGCACCTTGCTGAGCACATGCTGAAGATCCCCAGCAGAGGCTGGACCAGCAGGCAGGGAGGACAGAGAGCAAAGCCTGATGTGTCCACAACTACCTGGCAGTTTTCTATAACTAGTTTGAGGCTCACTGTTAGAAAACACGTAAATCTAGAAGGTATTTCTGCTGTACCAGTGCTGCTGACTCCTTATTTTATTTAGCAGCGCTTTGCAGGAATTACTGCTGTGTTTCCTATAATACTGTGGCACTCCCTGACCAAGAAAAAGACAGTTGCAGTAGCACCAAGAACACTGGACAGGCAAACACTTGGTGCTGTCTGCAGAGAGACGTGAAGAATGCACAAGCGTGGGGGACAGAAATGGTTGAGGAGGTGACAGGAGCTGGCTGAGACAGAGGGGAGTATTTCTAGTGTGTAGAGTATTTCAAGACATGACCAGTTTGCAGCCAGGATGGGGTAACCGGCAGTATGTGCCCTTCTGCTCTGTCAAGCATTACCTGCAATGCTAGTTTAAAAAGAAAATACCTATCACTGTATGCTGCAGCACTGTGCACGTGTCAATGCTGTTTGTTAACCGAAAGATGATTGTAAACTGCTCCTGCTGAACCCTTTGTAATCTCTTACCTCTACAACTCAGCCCTACGGACAGTGACCGTGCCAGGCTGACACACCCACGTGGTGGCTCCTGACTGGGGCACACCAAGCCGAGTGTTCAGGTAATAAGGACAATTAAGGTACACTCTCAGAAAAAATGGCTACAAGACTTCCAGCTCCCCTCATGCCCATGCCAGTGGGCAAGCTGAGGGGGGAGCTGAGGCCCAGCCTTCTCCTCGGGGGCCTCTCCTGGCTCTGCGTGCACGCTCAGGCAGCAGGTCCTGCTCACCTGGACTCGTGCGGGTGTGGACACTCACTCTGCCATCCCCTGCTCCATATTCAGGTCAATTCCCCCGTCGGCAAGGCTGCCATCGTCTGTGAAAGACGGCTTTGCCATGGAGTTCATGGACCGGTAGCTGGTGCCGTAGACCACCAAGCTGAAGACGAACGCGACCTGCAACAAGGACAGCGCTGTCAGCCGCGATGGCCGCGACCCCGGGGCCTGGGGGCCATAAACGAACCCCAGCCCAGGTGCCCGCTCCGGGGCAGAAGACGGTGCGCGGCACTCACCCACGTCCAGGCGGAGGCGGCGGAGTAGAAGATGACCAGGTTCACCACGGCGTAGATGGCCTGCGGAGAGAGCACGGCACGGCGTTCCCCGTCTGCCCGCTCCCGCCCCGGCCCGGCCCCGCGCCCCGCCGGGCTCTCCCGGCCGCACTCACGGAGGCTCCCACAATGATGCGGAGGTAGAAGCGCAGCGTCTCCCGGTTCTCCTCGAAGATCTGCTTCTTGCCCTTGGTGCCCGCCTTCCCCTTGGGCTGCGGAGCCAAGAGAGGCGGTCAGCGTCTCCCCGGAGCCCCGGGCCCCGTAACCCCGGCCCCGCACTCACCGCCATGGCCGCGCCGGCTCCGCGCTCCGCTTCCCGCGGACGTGACGCGGCGGAGGAGGCGGGACAGAGCCCGGGGCCGCGTCGGGCCGGGAGGGGCGGCCCTGCCCCAGGGCCCTCGCGCAGAATCGTCAAATTGTGAAGTTGGGAGGGTCAGATGGTCCAACATCTCTGCTAAGCAGGGTCATCCCAGAGATGTTTTTTGAATATCTCCAGTGAGGGAGACTCCGCACCCTTTCTGGGCAACCTTTCTATTCCTTTGTGTTGTTACCCGCACGGTGAAGAAGTTCTTCCTCATTTTCATGTGGAACTTCCTGTGCATCAGTTTCTGCCCGCTGCCTCTTGTCCTCGTGCTGGGCACCACGGAGCAGAGCCTGGTCCATCCTCTGACACCTCCCTGCAGATACTGGCAGACATTGATGAGGTTGTCTCAGACGACTCCTCGAGGCTGAACAGCTCCAGCTCCCTCAGACTTTCCTCCTAAGAGAGATGCTCCAGACTCTTAATCATCTTTGTTGCCTTCTGCTGGAGCCGCTTCGGCAACCCTCTGTTTCTCTTGTACTGAAGAGCCCAGACTTGCATTCCCCTCTGTGGGCCTGGGGACACACACACGCCAAGTCCTCAGGGGGTTTCTCTGCTTCCCATCTGCTGGGGACCTCAAGGCCTTTCCCGAGCCCGACTGCACAGCCACAGGATTTGAGGTGCTGCTGTCAGCCCTTCCCATTTCAGCTCCCCTCACAGCCCCGTGGCCTGCCTGTGCCCATCACCTCCCCTTGGCTCCTGGAGGTCTCCCTCAGCACCGCAGCAGTGCTGGGGTCCTGCACAGCCTTTGGCCTGGCTTGGCCATAGCTTGGCTGGCTCCTGGGAGATGGTTTGACGCGAGGTGAGAGCTGGGGCTGCAGACCCTGGCCCTGCAGGGCAGCAGCCTCACAGACACTGCCTTTGCCAACTTCGTCTTCCCGTGTAACAGCCTCTGTAGGACCAGGATGCTGCTCTCCAAGCTGGAAGCCCCAGAGGCACCAGTTCACTTGCAGGTGCTGAGCCTGTCCAGCATGTGACTGGCACCATCCACAGTGCTCCCAAGCCTTCCTAGACTGGAAATGGCCTTAGCTGTAGTCTTAGCTGTAGGGAACTCAATTCTGAGCCTGCGCCTCAACACCAGGAACAAGATCTTCTTGCCAGCCATCCTCCCAGCTTCTTCATGCCCAGCTCCCACAGTGCTGCCATCCCAGCCTTACCCACTTTGGCCCTTTTTGACCCTCAGTCAGTCTGAGCCCTTCCCCACACCTTTGGAAAGGACACGGCTCTGAGTTCTCCACAAGTGTTTATTGTCCCAATGCACAGGAGGCAGAGGCACGGCTGGATCCCTGCTGACCTGTGGCTGTTAGCACAACACCCTTGGGAGAAGCTGCAGGCACGAGGAGGTGCAGGGCACTGGGGCGGGGGCTGTGGGGCCGGGGAGGAGGTAGCTTGTCGTGGTGCAGTAGTGCAGCAGCATGGCTGAAGTGTGCAAGTATCTGCCCCAGGTGGGGGAAGGCACCAGGATTGGCACGATGGGCAGACCGGGGTCTCCTCCTCACACCAGGCCCAGGTGAACGATGCTGGGAAAAGGGGGCTTGTACCCTAAACACCCCCATTTCAGGACAGTGCAGAGGGTTCAGTAAAAACACCTTTCAGTGCAGGAGGGACCTGGCAGGGCAGGCACATCGTGCCCTGGAGATGCCAGCTGCTTGACAAACTTAATGGAAAGGTGTGTTCTATCCTTTTTCTAACCACTTGGTTGTCCAGAAAGGATCCCCTACAATGATGGTGAAAGTGAGGCAGTGCAGATTCGTACCTTTGTAGTCTTACTCCCCCTCCAGCTATCCCAGGGCTGCCTGTACCTTTATTCCTGTCCACATCCTTGCCCTCTCTGCCCAAAGCCTGGCTGCAGTGTGGGGGAATCAGTGCCACCACAGCGGGGTTTGACTGTATTTCATCTCACCTGCCCATGGCAGGGGGGCAGAGCAGCCAGGTCACCCCCCCTTGAACAGGAGGCTGATGCTCGGTGGCTCATTCCCATGCTCTTGCAGGAGGGCAGGACACAGGCAGGGAAGGGTGGGACACCCAAGCCCCCAGCCAGCACCTGGGCTTGTCCCTTTGGGCCAGAGATCAGGGACAGAGCCTGGAACGAGGGGTTCGATTTTGAGGGGCACAGAAGGTGGGGACAGGGCACAGGGAGGAACTCACTGCTCTGCATGGCTGAAGTCATAGCAGAAGTTTAAGTTGCTGGGGGGCTTTGGGATGGGAGGGGGGTTGTCTGGAATGCTGATGTTCTCCAGGTCCAGCAGCCGCAGCTTGAGCTCCATGGACAGCAGGACATCGAGGTCTGTTTGCGTCCGCTCACTTGTCATCTCCTTGCCCAGGAGCACATTCAGCCCATCCGTCCAGAGGCAGAACTGGGGAAGCAGAGCATGGACATCTCTGGCACCAGCCCTGGGCAGCCAGAGAGACCATCTCTCCCCTGTTGTGGCTTCCACCCCCAGGGACACACACAGCTCACTCCCCTGCCTGCTGTCCCCCGGCAAGGAAATCTCTGTGCCTCCCCAGGGGGCCCCTGGAGCTCACCTCGTACCGGGTGGGGGCAATGAAGTTGAGGCAGTATTCCTCCACGTCGTGCACAATGGAGAAGGCCAGCTCCAGGACATCCTGCAGGGACAGCACAGGGGGTAGCCAGCTGCTCAGCTGGACTCCTCCCAGCCCTAGTGGGGTTCAGAGCAGGAGCTGCCCCCAGCCTCCTCTTCTGCACTCCAGGAGAACCAAGAGGTCTCTGTCCATTAAACCACCCAACCTGCCACCATCCATCCACCCCTAAAACCCATCCCCAGCTGGACAGGATGGGGTGTGAGGTGCTGACCTTGTTCTGCTTCCCGGAGCTCTTCTCCTTTGTGTGTGGACATTCCTTCCCAACCAGCAGCATCTTCATGTCTGCCACAGGAACTGGGGCAAGTGGAGGAGCTGTGAGTTCCCTCTCCTTCTCCTTGTCTCTCTCCCCTTCCTTCAGGTCCCCAGTACGCAGAGCCCAGTGTGGGGACTCACAGCCATCCACGGCTTGGGGTGGGGGGCTCAAGTCACTCTGCAGCACCCTTTGGGAAGCCAGTCTGCCCCAGCCTGAACTCCCACAGCTGCCAGTCCCACAATACCAGCAGACACTGGGACAGCCACTTAGCAGCCAGGCAGAGGGGCAACTCCCACCTTAAGGCAGTCTTAACCGGGGGGTTATCAGAGGGCACCCCTCCCTCCTTCCCACCCTCTCTTTCTCTGCATCACCTACTTTTCTCTGGCAGGCTCTCGATGGGGGGAGACTGCTCCCCCTCCTCCACGTCCCCATAGTGCAGCACCTTGTGGTTGGGGGACAGGCGGCAGTACCACAGCTTGTCTGCAGCAGAAGAGCCACGGGAAATGCTCAGCCTCCCCTTGCAGAGATGCCCTTCCCAAGGGGGATGGAGCTGCCCCCTTATCAGCACTTCCCATTTCTCCCAGCCCACGGGTTAGCCCACACCAGCTGTCCAGGGAGTCAGGCAATCTACTCCCACAGATTAATTGGGACTTCCCTGGTGGCAGGGGACATGGGAATAAGCCTCTGCCCCCCTCCCAGGCCCCCCACCCCGCAGCAGGAGTCTGGCACCCACCCTGCCTGCGGCGGCTGCTGATCTTGCGGAAGAGCGTTCCCTCGCAGAGGTGCAGCAGGCGCTGCTGTCGGATCAGCTCCAGGAGCTCCGGCTTCAGCTTCTCCCTCAGTTCTCTGGGGTGAAAGCCAGAGGAACACAGCCATTTCAACAGGTGCTTGCTGACCTCCCAGCCCCATAGCATTGTCCCTGCCTCAGGCCCCCATCACAGCCTCACTCCCTGCCCACAGCCCACTCACAGCACGGGCACAGCCAGCGTCTCCTCCTGGTGCAGCCGCTCCGTCTGCCGCAGCTTCAGGATCTCGCTGTAGTTCAGTGTGTTCACTCGGGTCTTGAATAACTCCAGGGACGTGGGCTTGAGGGACAGGGTCCTGGTGATCTGCTCCCGCACCACCTGCATCACCTGCCAGGCCCAGGACATCAACTTCAGTTTGGCGACACTCCCCAAATCCCTGAATCTGTGCCCCCATCCAGGAAAGAGGCATCTCCCCCTCACCTTGTTAAAGTCCTCCTGGGTTGCTCTCATCTCCTTCCAGGTCTTGTTCACCAGCTGGATGCAGATGCAGAATAGCTCTTCAAAGAAATGATCCTGCCCGAAGAACATAGGGTAAAAGGCCTGAGCCGTCTCCGAGCCTGTGGTGAGAAGGACAGATGATGCCAGACTCCCCAGTTTTTCCAGGTGATTTCAGTGTCCAGGGGAACCTGGGTATTTCCCAGCCCTACATCCCCTTCCCATGCTGTCAGCCATGCCAGAGCCTGGTGGCCACATGGGTGCAGTCCCCTGCCCTGGCAGCTTGTCCCCCAAGCAGCAGGGGCAGGGAGGAGGACAAGCTTGGGCACACGTACACGGCTCTCCAATGTGCAGGATCTCGCAGAGGATCAGGGTGAGCTGGATGCTGCTTCGAGCAAAGGGACATTCGTGTTTGTCTTCCCGGCTGCTGTTCTCAAGGACAAACTGGAGAAGAGGGCCATGACCTCATGTTACATGGACTTGGAGGGCTGCCCCAACAGTGGGTGTCAGACAAGCCATGCTCCTCCTGCATTCCTAGTCAAGTTGTCCCCCCCGACAGGTAAAATCCTCCCCCTGAAAAAGTGATCCACTCTTCCCAAAACCCAACCCCAGCCTCCTCCTTCCCTTGTGGCAGTGTGGGAGCTGGTCACAGGCACTGCAGGTTGGAGCATGGCTCATGCCCTGCTGGTTTTGCCCAAATTGCCCCAGTTTGCTTAAGGCCTGGAAACCAAGCTGTGAGCAAACCCCTAAAAATTATGGGGACCCTTCAGAGCCACTGGCCTCAAATGGCTTCTCCTACCCACAGGAAAGATTCACCTCCATCTGAAACAGAGCAACAATAGGGCACTTGCCTGGCTGTGGCCAAGGACAGATCACAAGGAAAGGAAAAGAAGGTGGAGATCCCCCAGCACTTCTCCACCAGGGAGTTCCCTGGGAGAGCACAGCACCCACCCTGCTGTAGGCATTAGGGGTGTTCCTGGAGAAATACACCATGTTATCCAGGGCAAGGAGTCCTGGTGGGGCACGGCGCAGATCCTCTGCTGGGTTGCTGTTGTTCTAGGAGGACACAAAGGATGCAATTTAGCAGCTGCTGCTTTGTTCTTTGAGCAGCAGTGTCTTCCCAACACAGCCATGGGGTTTGCCTTTGAGTCCCAGCAGCTCCACAGCACTCGCTGTTCAGGAGTCCCGAGGGAGCAGAAGGGAGGTACTGCATGGTGGTCCATCAGCACCAGCAGGGATACCAGGCTTAGACGGTGCCACCAAGGCCATGTGGTGGAGCCAGCGTGGGGCTGGGGAGGGGATGCAGGGGGGACGCACCATGAAGCCCAGCTTGCGGAATTCCTTGGCACACAGGGATCGCCGGCGCTCGGTGCTGAAGCTGCCAGTGGGCACCTCGCTCTCCGACTCAAAGGCAGTTTGGCGCAGGGACTGGAGGAGATCCCGCTGTTCCTGGAGGGAGAGCGGAGAGGAGGGGATGCTGGTGAGCCCCACAGAAGCAGGTTCTCCCAGGACAAATCCAAACGTGTTGGGTTCACTCAAATGTGAACTACTTCCACACGTGGAAGAGACCGAGTCCAGACTTGCAAGGAGAGTACGACCAGACCTGTGAGTAGGGATCCATGGATGTTTTCATGCGATGCTCGCACAGGTTGAGGCTGACAGACTGCAGCACGTAAAGGTAATGGGCCATCTCATCCCCCAGTGGCTCGGAGCTGTGGATGATGTTCTACAGGAGATCACGAGACAGAAGGTTCCCCCATGCTGCTGCTTCCAGTCCAAGCACAGGACCCAACAGCCAAATCCCAGCAGGTCCTGCTGCTCAAGGGGGTGTTGGGAAGTGGGAAGCTCCCCTTGGTGTTGGGCAAGATCTGTGTGCACTGAACTGCAGGCAAATGGGGGTGCAACCCTGGGCACGTGGGTGCCAGCAGAGCAGCACCCACAGGTGTTATCAAGGAAGGGGTATGGGGCACACAGGCAACCCAGCCAAACACGGTCACCAAAGGCTGGGGCTCAGGGGACAGGGCTTGGGGAGGAAGGACGGAGAATGAAGCACAGAGCAGACCCTTGCACAACCCCAACTCCTCACCTTGTGGATAAACTGCCTGAGGTTCTTCTCCCTCAGGCAGTCCATCATGTCCTAGGAAAAAAAAAGGCCGTGAGACATTCCCCAGCTCAGCACACCACCATTTCCCCCCAAAAAAGGAAAAGGCAGAGTGAGGACACAGACTTTAAACATCTCTGGGCACTTCTTGCAGCCCTGCCATCCCAAAGAGCACAAACCCCACAGGAGAGGACCCAGCTGCCCGAGGTCCTGTCACAGGGGGGCCCCACCCTGAGAGCTCAGATGTGCCAGGGGCTGGTCACAGTCACTGTGCCACCACCAACTGTGATACTTCTGTCATTTGAGACAAAACTCCTGACAGCTGAGGGCTCTCAGCAGAGCACCCCGGTGACAGAGGTACTGTGGTGCCTGACTCTGCAATGCCACCACCCTGCCATGGTGCCACTCACCCGCCGCTCGGCATCGGTCGCGCTCAGCAGCAGCGCGATGAGCAGAGCCATCGCCTTCAGCTGCAGCTCAGCATTCGTCCTGTGGGAGGAGGAGCAGGAGCAGGTGAGACTCACCAGCTCTGAGGATGGGGGCGAATGGTGCTCTGGCCTCCCCACTTACGCCTGCAGGTGCGTGAGAAGACGGTCCAATGTCACTTCTTTTCTGACCAGCTCAAAGAGGAGGCGACTGGTAGGCACCATATTCTCCAAGACAGACAAGGAGAGCTGCTGGATAGATGCATCCACTGCATTCATGTTGACGTAACTCACTATCTATGAGACACAAAACCATCTGTCAATGGCCGGCTGAGCCTGGGGCACAAGGACAACAAGGAATCCCACAGGCACAAACTGTGGACACTGTAGAAGACTCTTACCTTCTTGATGAAGACTGTACTAAGATTTTCCCAGGAAACAAAATCATGCTCCATCAGCTCTGTGAAGGCTTTCAGGGTGTGAGCCAGCATCTCCCCTGTACTGGAGGGACAAATGAACAAATACAGTGAGGATGGCTCCAGGTACCCTACTCCCATCCTACGGTGGTGTCTGAACATTGGTGGGCATGTTAGAAACAGCTAGAGAAGAGAGCAGTAGAAAGGAAAGAGACTGTTGGGTAAGAAAACAGACTCTCACTTAGTCATCCCAGGAACTTGAATTCCCCAGGAAGTCAAGGCAGGGGAAGTTCAGTATCTGGAAAGCTGCATCACCATGGTACAAAGATCACTGCAGACAAGCCCTCGGGAAAGCTGCACCACCCCATATCCCTCCCCCTACTTTCAAGAAACATGTGCTGCATTGCCTGGTTCCACATTCTCTGTGTGACTTGAGCTCAGAGGAGCTGCACCATCACATCCTGAAAGAGTCACACAGGCACTGGTATTTGGCAACCAAGGTTTTCTTGAGCTCCCTGCAGATCTCTTGCAGCTAAGACCTCAGGACAGAGGGGTCATTCCAGGTGGCAGGAATGAGGAGCAGCACTGGGGGCCAAGATGATCTCAGGAGGTTTTTTGGTAGCAAACCCCATGAGGCTACAGATAACTCAGCCAGAGAAGGGATGGAAGGTTCAAGTCTGGGCACATTAACAGACTCAGGACTGCATATCCCTGGGGACCTTCCCCTGGCTGCTAGCGTGCAGGGACACAGCCACAGTACAGGCATCAACAAGTCAGGAACACAAAGAGACCACTCCAACGCCCAGCTTGGAGCTCATGCAGCATTAGCAAGGGAGAAGAAAAGTCAAGGACTGCAAGGAAAGTCCTATCCTGATACTCACTCATTCCCTTCTTCCACAATAGAGTAGATTTGCTTCAAGCCATTCCTGCTGATGAACTCTTGAGCAAAGGTAACATCCTGGGAGAGGCTTGCAAGCTTCTTCAGTGAGTCAGTCTTCACATCCACATTCTTGCTCTGGATCCCGATGTACAACCGCTCTGCTTCTTGGTCCTACCAGGAAGGAAAGAATCAAGCCAAAGGGGCTCATCGAAAGACAGCGAGAAGCTTGAAGGTGGCTGTAAGAGCTGAAGTGCAAGTTTTGGAAGGAGTCTCAGGCTAGAGCAGCCCCAGTGAGGAGCTGGACCAAGAAACAGAGCCACCAGAGCAGAGACCAGGTGGAGCTGAGGACAGAGGTCAAACTGGCATGACACCAAGAACACTTGATGAGTTGGCCCACACATCCAAAGCATTTCAAGATGATTTAATTTCTCTTCAAACTTCCCCAAGCTCTGCCGAGGGAAAAATGAAGGCTGAGACATGTCTCCTGCCTGTGTTATTTCTGCTGGGTCTGAGGCACGGAGAAGAGCCATCATGAGCTCAAGTCACTGAGGGAGTCAGAAGCAGAGGGCTCGGAGCACCCCACTGCAGGGGCACGTCCCACCAGAGCACGCAGCGGAGGAGGAGACAGGGGGGCAGAGGGATGTACCGGGGAGGTGGTCAGCCGTAAAATGCTCCCGTTCTTAATGTCCCTGCGGTTCTGTAAGGAGGAAAGGAGCCCGTGAGCCGGTGGGCGCTGCAGCGGCGGGGCCGGGGAGCTGGGGGGTGTCTCACCGACTCGGTGATGTAGGTCTGCCGCCCGTCCGCGTACTGCAGGGCGTAGCGCTCGGCGTTGGGCAGGCTCCACCTGCGGCCACAGGCGGCCGGTCACAGCCCCATTCGGCTGCTGCCGGCGGCCACCGGGTCACCGCAGCCCGGTCATGGGCTGTCACGACCTGTCAGGGCGCGGTGGCAGGCAGCGAATGCGGTACTCACGTATCACAGACGTCCTTGAGCACTGAAGCGAGCGGCTTGGTCTGCGAGAGGGAGGCCGGCCGTGAGCTGGGGTGGGGGGCCCGGGGAGGGGTGCGGGGGTGCCGGGCAGTACCTGCTGGAGGTCGATGAGCTGCGGGTTGGCTCCCACCATCTGGATGGCGATCTTCACCACGTCCTTGGGCGGCGGCATGGCTCCCGCGGCGGCTCCGCACCGCCGGCAGTTCCGGGTTGTTGCCGCCGCCGCCGCCGCCGCCTCCCCTCACGAAGGGCCCGGCCGCCGCAGCGAGGCCTTGTGCCACCACCCCAGCCCCGGGCAGGCCCGGCCCCCTCACCTGAGCTGACGCGGGTGTGGCGGGACCCACCTCCGGCAGCAGGACCGGGCCTCCTGCTGGGAAAGGGCCCGGCCCCCCGCTTTCCAGGGAACCCCATCCCCTGGGCTGGGGCAGAGAGGAGGCACAGGCTGGGGCAAGGTGAGAAACTCTGGAAAGTTTTTGTTTATTCACGTCAGAGAACACTCTGTACAAATATCACAGGCAATTTTCTTTCCTTGCAAAAAAAAAAAAAAAGTATAAAAATAATCTTTATATATGAATCAAAAGTTCATTTGCAACTGTAAATTTTTCTCTAGGTATCCTTTTCGGGAGGTCATCTAACTGGTGGCGGACGAACACTGGGAAGGAGGGCAAGGGCCAGGCAGTACACCAAGAGCTCGAGCTACACCAAAGCCACGGAACCTTGTTAACACGCAGGACCGAGGGATTCCGGTCAGCTTCCTTGTGGAGGGGGGAGGTTCAGGGACTGGCTGCATGCAGGCTGGAAGTTCATCCCCCGGAGGGGTCTCACACCTCAGCTGTCTTGCCAGCAGCAGCTGCCTGCTGCCAAACTAGTGTCCCATTGCTGCTCCCGAGTTCTTCACGCTTTTCCCAAAGAGGCTGCCAGTGCTTTGTTACTGCAGCAACGAACAAACCTTGTGGAGGAGTCCCACACAGAATGAGAGGGGGCTGAGGAGCCACCCCAGGGACACAGGTCCCAAGCACAAACTGTTTTCACTCCTGTCGCCTCTTCAGACTTTACGTCCCTTAGTGCTGGTGCTGCAGCTGGTTGCGTGGGTCACAGGCAGTGAGCAGCTACGCGGAGAAATTAAACATCAGCTGTTTAAGTGGATGGCTGGAAGCTCCCTCTCTGCAGCAGCCAGCCATGGCTTGGCCTGGCTCTCTGTTCAGCAGTTTGTGGAGCAGGAAAGGCAGGACAGCTGCTTCCACTGTGGTGGCAGGAAGATGTGCAAAACTAAAGACACTCACAGGATCTGACCAGAACCCAAAGTTGGGGCTTGCAAAATACAACACAAATCCATCAAAGTATTTCTACTCCAACTAAACTGCACAAGGTCCAAGCCTGGTACCAGCTGATGATCCTAAAGAACCCAACAACAGACCTTCCGTTACAAAACTATGAAGAAAATCTTGCTGAAAAATGATGCAGAGAAAGCATCACAGTAGGTACAGACCTGCCATGGGATCAGGAACTGGGAGTGTGGGTATGGGCACTAAGGGAGCAAATTCAAATATACAGAAAACCTGATCCTGAGAGAAAAAGGGGTAAAAAAAGCTCACTATTTTGACAACACCTACATAACCTGTCACAGCAAAATACTACTGAATTGTTACTGCTTGGTCACCTTTCAGACAGTTGCAGGTTCAAGTGCAATGGTTGGAAAAACCCAGCTATTTGCAAATATGAGCAGGCTCTGATGTCCTTGGAGTACCTTACAGGTACCAGCTGGAGCAGTCTTATCCTTTGAAACATCTCTTCAGTCCGGCAAAAACAAAAATTAAAAACTAAACCATACTGGCACCTCTGCTTTAGCCCTGTAGAAACAGCACAGCTGCTGGACAAGGAGCTGGAGCCCCTGGGGTTGTGCATCAGCAGACTGGTGAAAGCAGATCCAGCATTCCTGCTGATACACAAACAGGGAAAGGCTCAGCACTCCTGGGTCCTACAAGGAGCACTCAGCTCCCAAGTCCCACTAGGAGGCACAGCTGGCTAAAAAAGTGCTTTTTGTAAAATGAACTAGCTTGGTCTGAAGTCACTGAAAGAAACAGACACTTTGGTGCCATTTTTTTTTCCTCTTGATGCCTTTCAGAAATAAAACTGCCCCAATCCAAACCACTAACACAAAGAAATCTAACTAACAACCTCCGGGCTTGTGAACTGACCATGGTATTGGGGCTCCTTGTAGCAGCTGGTACCTAGGAGGTGCAAAGTGCCTCTGGGAGTGCAGGAAAAACCAAGGCATGCAGATTGGAGGAAGCTCAGAGAGGCACGTGGGCAAACTCTGCAGGTGAACTGGGAACACTCAAAACACAGACCCTTTGAAGTGAGGCCCAGGATCCAGTGGAGAGGTGCGAGGGGAAAGCTGCACGTGCGTCTTGCACGTGCACCAGAGGAAGAAGCAAACTATGGGGAGGCTCCCAGCCTGCAAGTCCACATCTCTTGGTTCTGAGTCCATTTGAGAGCATCTCTGAATTACTCGGCCATCGAGCTCTAGCACAAAAGGAATCCAAAAATAGACACTTTCCAAAGAGTTACAAAACAGTCCGTGTTTGCGGGGCTCACAGCCGCACTGAGAAGTCAGAGGTTGAGGACAGGCACATCAAAGAGGTCACAGACACCTTCACTCTCATCCAGGTTATAGATGTAGTCATGATCTCCAGGTGGAGGGGACAGGCGGAGCAAGGGAGCAAACACTGGGGAAAGAGAAGCCCAGGGTTGGTTACAAAACTCAGCTCTCCCACCCCAGCTGAGAGCTGCCAATGGCAGAGCAGCCACCTCACAGGAACAGTCTTTGAGGTTGCTTCAATCAGCCTCGCAGAACTGAAGAGACTCCTGGCTCTCACACCTCTCTCAGGGACTGGCAGGACAGTGAGAACAGAGTCTGTGTCCAGAGCCCAAAAAGATGAGGGCGAGTCTGCAGTCACAAGGCTGCCAGCTGGGGAAAGCCACACAGCGTGGTCTGCCTCCTGGGAAGGCCACACCATGACAGGAGACTCAGGAGACTCACCTTCAGATGACATCAGCTCTTCCAGCAGCTCAGAGTTCACACATTCTGGGGAAGAGACAAGCATGGTAGCAAAACTCTGCTCTCCTGGTCTGCTCCTGAGTAGTCCCCCACCTTCCCCACCCTTGTTATCCCTTCTCTGGCTAAGGCACAGCATGTGCAGCAGGCAGTGAAAGGAAGCTTGTGCTTAAAAGAGATAAAACCATGTAGTAAAAGTAATTCCAGCACAAAACACTATGGGAGAGCTCCAGCTCCTGTGGCTCAAACTGCACAGCCTTAAAGCAGCTGCCAGTGCCAGGGCAACATTACTGGGATCACACAGGGATGAGAGAGGCTGCATGGAGCATGCTGCAAGGACCGTTCCTCTGAGCTCTGTAGTGCTGCTCTTTTCCAGTCCTGAGCTTTGCCTCTGTAGCTGTTGACTCTGTTTTGTCCTTTGCTCTTGGATCTTTTCTCTCCCCCCTCCAAACTGGGAATACTCTATAAAACCACATCCTTTACCATAGACAGCAAACATCTCCTTTACAATAGCATCCACACAGTGACACAGTAGAGTTGCTGTGGGTAAGTTAGATCTTCTACACGGCTGGGGCTTTGCAGCAGTTTATATCTCACATTGTGAGCTCAAACTTACTCTTCAGATGTACTTGAACATCATCAAGACTTCATCCACTATCTGTAGCAGAGGTGCTGGGCAAGGAGGAAGGATGTTCTCCGGGCTGGCTGTGGAGCCCAGGGCTAAGAGCACACAGATTGGAGACTCACACGTGTCTGTGTTTGGGTCTGTGGGGATTTTTACCCAAAGGCAGCACCTTCCCAAAGCATCTGCTAGAGCACAGAACTAGGGACAGCTGTTGTACATCTCCTGTGACCACCACTGAAGTGCTTGGGTGTACTTGGCCCTGCCTGGCTGTGAGCCTACAAAGGATTCTGCCAGCAGTGAAGATAAATAAATGTACTGATAAAAAGTTTCCCAGTTCAGGTCAAACCAAATTCCTTCACCTCTTCTGCCCTTAACCCAGAGTTTGTCCCACCATTAGGCAGCAACCCACAGACACTCCTTGGGCAGAGTCAGAACTCCAAACACAAGTAACAGCATCCCCCTCCCCCTACTGCTCCAAAATTACCAGCTCCTCCACCGCCACCACTGAGAAGTATTTTGAAGAGAGAACACTATCTCTCCAGATCATTTGCTTGGATTAGCCTTGGGCAGGCTAAAGCTGACACAAGACTTAACAGGGATTTTTCTTTTCCATAGTGCTGACAAGCTGAAGGAGGAGCATGGGAAGGCCAAGCACGGATTAGTGTTGGCATGGGGACAGGAAAGCCCTCGCTGGTGCACTGCAGGCAAGATCTAACAGAGGTTGCTGGAAACATGGAGACAGAAAAATACAGAAACCAGTAATTTTAAGAGTGCCTAACTACTCTTTAGCAGAGGGCCAGCAGCCACCAATGACCACAAGCACCTTACAAAACCACATCCACCAAATAATCCAAAAGGGAGCGAATCCAACAAACTGTCCCTTTTCTGTGGATAGATGGGCACAGAAAAAAGCTGTGGTCAGGGAATGAACGTACCTCTCATTGGATCAAACATCTCTGACAGCTCTTTGGGAAGTTCCAGTACTGCAAATACAACAAACCAGATGGTTTGGATCATTACATGAAGAGTCTGAAATGCTTTACAGCAGAGTCACCCACAAACCTACTGTGCTCCTTACACACCCAAATCATCCAGAAATTCTGCTCCCACACTCTGTGTCAGATATTTCTGCTGCAATGACAAGCAACAAAACACTTAAGCTCCACTAATTTGAAATAAATTTGTAGAAGCCCTGGGACATGAACATGTTATCACAGTCAGCAGCTGTGTCTGTAAACCTCACCCGGTACACTGCCTCGATTACCGTGTGTAGGACGAGGACATGCCTTTGGAGGGGCACAGTGATAAGATATATGCACATCCAAGACTTAATTCCACAACCAAGATGACTCCAGACAGACAGCTCATGCTTCTCTGAGACACGCCAGCAGCAGAAGTGAAAAAAGCACTGTGTGAGCTGCGTTTGAGTAAGATTTCTTCTTCTAACCATAACCTAACCTTGAGTGTTTCTGCAGGGAAGTTGGGCTTCAAAACGTTCCAGCAGTGTGGCTTACCTAGAGGATGCTTTTCTCTCCTTGGGCCAGCCTGCCATTTCCTGGCATAAAGCTCCAGTGTTCCTTTTTTAAAGCACATCAAGGAGCTCCCCAAATACATACTGCAAGATCACTAAGAACACAAGATCACTAACGACAGATGAAGTATTCCTGAGTAAAGGAGGGAAAGCGAGACAAGAGCTCTCCTAATGCAGAAAACTCCCCCTGAGTTACAAAGGTGCTCTCAGTGGTGGCTGAAAATTCCGTAGCTTCACACAGTCTCAAAAATAGGACCTTACTCTACAGGATTGAAAGGGAATAACCCTACATGTAACAGCAGAGACATGTGTCATATGGGTGTCCCTTGCAGATTTTCTTGTACTGATGTCACGGAAAGCAGCAGGACACTAGACAAGACACAGTCACCTTGTCACCATGTTTCCTGGCAGCCTCACAGGGAAATGCCTACTCATCCTTTGCAGATCCTGGCTGACAGCAAAGGCAGAATGGAGTTCAGCTCCTTCCTCCAGGCCCAGCAGCCTTTCCCTCACTCCCAGCAGCAGGATTTTGGAGTGACACATGAAACAAGCAGCATACTCACTTCCTGTGGGGTCGGGCTTGATGGGCTCAAAGGAGGTAGAGGTGCTGGGCAGGACAGAGCTGCTGTCCAGCGAGGCCGAGGACTGCAGCAGCTGCGTGTCCAACGCCGCTGGCTGGCCCTCGAAGTCACCACTGCCCTTGGACTCTGCCGCCGGGACATCGCACTCTGGAAACAGCCACAGACACACCCAGGAAGGTCATCTCCCACCAGCCCCGAGGCAGCTGCGGCACAGACTCAGCCCTCGCTGGCAGTGCTGGCCAGGCACAGGCAGCTGCACAGGGAGAAGCTTTCCTGCTCTCCTCCAGGTCCATATTTGGACATATTTTCTGCTGATCAATGAACCTGCATGACCAGCTTCTCTCCTACAGGTGCTCCTACAGGCTGGCACTACCCCCTGAAGTCAAGTGCCTGATTTCTCTGAGCACAGCCAGTCCCACTAACCAAGGCCAAAGGAAGGGCAGCGGCAAAGGCAGTGATGCCCCTTTGCCAGGAGCTCTCAACACTGCGCATCTGGCAGTGCCAGCCCCAACGGGGCCAAGGAACGTACCCTCCTCTGCCAGCCACCAGCCTGTTTCTGCCTTCTATAGCTCCCTCTCACCTGTGCCTGCGTTTTTCTGTGTGGGAGGGCCGTGGTCCTGAGTGCTGGTGGGCGTTGGTGTGGAGGGCTGGGTGCTGCTGGGAACGGAGGCCTCCTGGAAGTGGGCGAGTGGTGGGATTTGCGGTTTGGAGGGTGCAGCTGCCTGGCACTGAATGAGGTCTTCAGGGGGAGGGACAGGGAGTACGACAGGAGGAGAGCTCCAAGTATCTTTGTTTACTAGGAGAACATCGATAGGACCACTTGTGCTCTTCAGGTGGATCTGGTATTTCTTCTGTCCATTTAGGCCCTGAGAAAAGTCAAAAGCAAAACACAGACATACATCAAAAACCGTTTTCAAATAGAACATCAGTTTTTCACAGGCAAAACATACATGCACACACACACACACGTATTTATCACTCTGCCCATGTATTTCTCACTCACCTCAGGGATGGGAACCTCCAAACGTGTTCCGGATGGGGCTCGAATCACAAGGAGGGTGTCTCCTGGGAAAACAGAGCCAGTCAGGGCTCCTGGCACAAGTTGTTGTGATTAATTAAGCACTGATGAAGAGCCCCTTCTCAACCCCCACTCCCCCTCTCCTGGCAATCTTCCATGGAAGGAAGACATCTACACCCCAAGCACATCATACAGTTCCTAATGTGCAATTGGGCCAGGGCACAAAGAACCTGCAAAGCTTCTCCCAATGCAACCCTGAAGTTTTTCAGCAGTGTCTTTAGCAAGACTAATCTCTTTCCCTCAGAAGAACTGGCTTAAATTCACTCTTAAGAACATCTGAATCCTAAGGGAAGTATCCTTCATTCTGCTGTCACAAGCTTTTAGATGTGAATTAGAAACAAAAGAGCTGCACTGCCAGCACAGAGATGGGGTTGAACCAGGCTCAAAGCCAGGCTGCCAACCTCAGGCTGGTGTCCCAACACCTGAAACCAACACTCCCCAGTCTCTACGGGCCAGAGCTGCCTGGTGTTAGTTGTACTGGATCCTCCACAGAGCCCAGCACGTGTGGGGCTGGAAGCCAGGCTGACAGCATCCTTCCTTTCCAAGTTCTGCAGCTCCTTAAGACCTGCACCCTAATAACTCAACAGTCACAGGAGAGCAGCTCCCAGCCCATATCTGGGTTTAGAGAAACGTGAACAGAGAAATACCAGAGCTGTGAATATCTGACATATTTAGATCAAGCAGCTTGCAGCTTTCACTTTGAATGTTTAAGCTTTAGTGTGGTTAATTTTCACAGTTCCCCAGTATTCTGCATTAAGCTTCACTTGATAATTAACACAGAAGATGCCCAGAGTGATGAGAGTGGACAGCAGAAAAGCACATCCCTTAATTTCAGGCAGGCAATCAAAGGTCAGATCAGCAAAAGGTAAAGGGATTAAAAATAACACAGGATTTGTCAATTGGATAGGACTTGCTTAACAAATCTACACTTAAGAAAAGTTTAAAAGACATTAAAAATGCATAATAAAGCTCAAAGACACCAGCTCAAGCTGTAAGACCTGTTCGTTTCAAAGACAGGTGCTGGGTTTATATCTCCTTTGACAAATATGTCCCAAATACTTGTACAAAACAGCACACACTAGGTTTCCACTTCCTTTTTGAATCTGCAAGTGCAAAATGCATCACAGCAACAGATGGGAAAATTATGTTTCCCAGTCACTAAAAACTGACATATTCTTACTTCTCTTTTTTCTTTTTTAATTAATCCCTATTTGACAAGAGTCCAAGAGTGGAAATCTTGGAGCAAGCAAGTTCAATAGCAGTCAATTAGAAAAACCAGGAGCTGAAATTCAGCCTGCACCGCAGTTCGAATACACAAGAGGTCCAACAAAGAACCTCTGTAAGGCTCAGGTGTTCAGGAGAGGAAAAAGAGTCATGTAAGGCATATTCATACAGGAAAACAGGACAGGCAATGGAAAACCATGGATGAAGCCTCCATTCTAGAGGGAATTGACACCTGCCCTCAGTAAGATCTAATCTCTGCATGTTTTGGTGAGGTCTGACCTCAGACACAAACCAGTTTACAAAAACCAGGTGCAATGAAATGCAAAACACTCAACCAGCCAAGCAATGAGCTGTCTGCTGGTCTCCAGTAAACTCTTCCAGACTGTTACGAGTGATCTGGCCCCCAGCACTGTCAAACTGAAAACACAATCCCTGCCCCCAAAAGTGCAGCTTCAACCAGAAGAAGCAGTAGAGCCAAGGGGGTGGTGATGCAGCCGTTACAGCAGTGGGAACTCGAGCAGTGTAAAGGCTGGTGAACAAGGAAAGCACAAAGGCAGCGATGGCAAACAGAGGGGCTGGTGAAGTGCAGGGTGAGAAAAGGGCTTGGAAGAGACAAGGAGAGCCAGATAAGAGTGAGATTATGCGTGGCTGGAGGCAGCCAGGATAAACAGCTTCAATCTCTGCAGCAAGCAAGCAGATGCAGGTTGCCAGGTCAGGAGAGGTCAGGCACCTGCTGAAGCAGAAAGGAGCTGCGGCTCCGCACCACCACAGCTGGGAGGAGCAGTTCCTGTACTGAGGCTGCCCCACTGCCTGCTGGCCACCAGGCATCAATCTGACCTTACATCTATCATTAAAATTGGCAGCAGAAGAAACAAAGACTCCTGGGGGTTTTCTTCACTTTTGCACAGAGACAGAACATAGGGCTTTTGATACAGGCCCCCCCCAACTTTAGGAATGAAGGAAGGGCAGAGGAAATGGTGCATTCCCTTCTGTCCTCCACTGTCTCCCTCCTGCTTTCTTGTTGGCAGAGGGAATTAGGTAGCTGAGGGACCACCTTTAATACTATTTCCCTGCTCACACCATGGTTTCTACAGTGTAATAAAATTTGTTTCCTGTCATTAGAACATTGCCCACCCAAGCCCTTAAAATTAAGGGGTTCTAACATAACATACATACAAACCCACCCAGTGAAACCAGCAAGACCTCCTTAGGAACAGCACCTCTGTTCCTTTAAACACAAGTAGAAGATATTGTCTGTCCCCTCTGATGGTGACAAGCAAGCTAGAACTCAGTGGTACACAAACCCAGGACGGCATCAGAGCTGACATTACATTTCACTTGATGCTGTTGAGCAGCCCACAGTCTGCTGCCCACTGTTTCTTGGAGAAAGGAGAGCAGCTGGGACAGACTGACAGGACTGCAGCATCACATCTTTACAATGGAGCACCACTTCCTCACCTGTGAAGCACTTGCAGATATCTTCATGTGTCACATATGCTAATGTTCCCAAGGTTAAGGAGAAAGGCTGCAGCTTCCTGCACAGACAGAGAGCTCAAAGGGCACCTGGTGTTTCCTTCCTGAGCACAAGGAACACCATTCCCAGAAGGCTCTCCATGCCACACTCTGAAGTGGTCTGCAGGTGAGGTCTGCAAGCTCCATGCTCGTCAGAGCTGACATCCTGAGATAGTTAAGCCACAAGAGCTGCTCTGCACTCAAGAAAGTGGCACCTGTGACTCAGAAAGAAGCACTTTTCTCACTGTGGTAAACATTACTGTGTTTTTTACTTCCAAAAGCCAGAGAAGCTGGATGCAGAGAAAAGCAGGTTTCCAGGCTGGACAGGTACCCTAATTTCAAACCCAGGTGCTGCCTTTTGACCCTTTCGGTGCAGCTTCTCCAGCAGCAGCAGGTCAGCACCCACCCAGCCCAGCAAGTGAACACGGAGACAGAGCCATCAGTTCACACAAAGGATATCGACTGTTCTGCATGTCTTCTGTAACATTTTTGATGCTCTGCTGAACCCACATCTTCTGCTGCTCCAGCTCCTGTTCCCGCTGCTCCAGGTCCTCTATGTCTGCCTTCAGCTCGATCAGTTTGTGAGCTATTTCACGTGTGTTGCAGCCAGGACCCACCCCCCTGGGCAAAGCAAAAATGGGTGAGATGCATCAGCCTCTGGAGGCACCCAGACCAACCCCAACCTCTCTGCCAGCCTCTTATTCCCACCCCTGGCAAACATCAAGGCCAGATTGCCTGGAAAGCCCTGTCTGCACCTGCTCTAGATCCCCACCTCCCAGCACAGCAATGTTTGGTACATCTTTCTACTTCCCACCGTCTAGCAGGACTCTTCCCCACCTCCAGTGCCATGACAGGCATCTTTTCTAGTCCAAGGCAGTGCAAATATTTAGTTTGTATCAAAATAACAATTTTGCTGTAAGAGAGATACCTTATGTCCTTCAGCTTTCCTCACTGCGCCATCAGCACAGCCCAGCTGGGGGAAAGCATGAGCATGAACCACTGAGGAACCTCCCTCTGCACAGGGCATTTTAACCCCACTGTCACTTAAACCTGCACTAGAAGGGACCTGTGAACAATCTAGACCATCTCTGCCACTCACTTCCACTGGATACTGTTCTTGGACTTCTTCTCAATCAACCCAATGCCTTCCAGGACATTCGTGATATCGTAGATCCGTCGCTTCTGTCGCACAGCCAAGGTATCTGCAGCCTGCAAAAAGGTTAAGACACTTAATTCCAAACTCTCAGTCATGTTTAGCTCCTTCCTGCCTGTCAGATTAACTCCTGGCCAAGTACTTTGCTCCCCATCTCATACCTCTCCTGTTCCAGCGCTTCAGGTTACATAGCCATGTTCTTGATCTCATATGACCATGAGAAGAAGTCACTCATTCTTCTTTTTTTCTTACCCCACAGCCTCCCCACTAAACACAAACCAAATTCCAGCCACCTTGCTCGCAGTGGATCCCAAAATCACCACTCTCCAGTAGCAAAGCAGTGCTAGGAAACAGTAGTTCAGCAGCCTAAAAATTCAGTGCTCCCTTGGGGTAAAAGAGATGGAGATGGGAAGGGGAATGCTGAAATCTGTCTGCACAACGCTTCAGTGAAATCAACATTCAAAAGGGCTTTTCTAAAGCTGATCTGATGCCACTTGACAAAGAATCAGTATCTTTTCAACAGCTTCCTCTGTTCAAAAGACATGATTCCAGGTGGAGAGTAAACATGAGCATGGGGCTTCCCTGCCTTGCTCACATGACCCTTCTCCCCTCAGGTTTCAGGACTCGAGGAATGGCACCGTTTCCACTACCACATGGCAAGAGTTAACGTGTGCACAGCCAGGATCAACCATGTCAGTGGCAGTGCAGACAGAGGGGGTCAGCACAGGAACCATGTCCCTGTCACCCACCAGTGACGGGCCAGGACTTTGGAGACCCTACACCACACAACTACACAAATCACACTGACCAACATGAATCCACTTAATGGACATCTGAAGCAGAAAGACATCGACAAATCCAAAGAGCCAACAATTTGGCACAGGCATGGAGCCAGGAAACTCCTCCAGTCCTGCATTGTCAGAGCTTTCTGGCACTTGTCTGCTGCCTACAAAGGGTCAGAGCACACTCACACACGTGCCCACATAAGAGGTGCTTATATAAACCATAGCAAAGGAATTTCCCTTATAGGAAAGGCCTGGGATTAAGTACTGTACACGGCACAGAGTTACTTCCTTTAGGTGAAGAGCTTAAAAATGCAGAAGCAAGATGCATTCACAGAGCGCTTCTCCACTGCCTAAAGGCATCGGGGACAACCTCTGGCAGGTGACTCTGACCACACTCCCCCTCCTGGTGTGTGCCGGGAGGGTTAAGTGCTGCAGGAATGGTTTCTGTGGGTCTGTGTTTCTCTAGGTGTCGGAGGCTTTGCAGGGCCGGATCATTATGGTGCCAGCGATCAAGCGCAGGGCAAGAACACAGAAGAGAACGAGGCGGTCAAACGGGTTTGCAACTGAAGCACACAAACACCTGCAATGTCTGGCAAGGTCCCGGGGAAAGAAGAGTGCCTGGGACAGCCCGATGGGGTGGGGAGAAGGGCGGGGAAGGAGAAGCAGGAGGGAGTGTGAGGGCGGCCGGTGCAGGGCCCTCTGAGCACGGCCGG
>VWZW01001799.1:46381-91582 GCA_013397115.1 Edolisoma coerulescens
CCGGCCGGGCCCGGCGGTGCCGCCGGTCGCCCCCCCGCCCTCGCACCGCTTTGAGGTCCAGCACGCCATCCTTGGCCTCCTGCAGCAGCGACACGAACTTGGTGGTCAGCAGCCCCAGGCTCTTCTCGTGCCGGCTGGGCGCGCCCGCAGCCCCGCTGCCACCCCCGGGGGGCTGCGCCCCGCACTCCGCCATCTGCCCGCCGCCGGCTCCGGGGCCGCGCATCCGCTTCCGGGCCGCGGGGCTCCCCGGGAACCTCCGGGGCGGGGACGGCGGCGGGGCGGGGACGGGGGACTCCCCCCACCGCCTCCAGAGAGTAGGGAGTTGGTTTGCCTTGCTCCGTCTGTTCTCTCAGCCCCGTCGGTTTGGGGGTCCCTCGGGTAAAGCCAGGGGTGCGTCCATCCCCTCGCCGTCCTGCGGTGCCAGAGTCAAACCCCCGCCCTGTGGTACCAAAGCCGAACCTCAGCCATGCACCCAGCTCGCACCGCCCGGGTGACAGGGGCGGTTTGCTGGTCCAGCACACCCAGTGCCGGGGGAATCCTCCAGCCTGTGCCCGGGTAGGGCGGTTTGTGGCAGGGACACATCTCCAGCTCCATCCGCAGCCATGGAGGGTCCATCCCCGTGCTCTCGCCTTCGGGTCAGGCTGGCACAGCTCACCCCTTCCCGGCTGATCCCGCCTCGATCCTTGGGCTCGCACTGGGGATGGGCTGGGGTCTGACACCCCGCTGCCTTCCCCGAACCAGGGCGGGTGCGAGGGGGCAGCGCCGCGGGCACGGACAGGGCTGAGTGTCCGGAGAACGGGGGGTGCCGGTGAGGGTAGACAGGGTGTGATCTCCAGAACGAGAGGAAACGGCCTCAAATTGCATCAGGAGAAGGTTAGATTGAATATTAGGGGAAATTTCTTTAGTAAGAGGATGGTCAGGCACTGGAAAATGTTGCCCAGGGCAGTGGTGAAGTCACCATCCCTGGATGTGTTCAAAAGGCGTGTGGATTGTGTCACTTAGGAACATGGTTTAGTGGTGGGCTTGGCAGTGCTGGGTGAACGGTTGGTACTCGATGATCTCAGAGGGCTTTTCCGACCTAAATCATCCTATGATTCCGTGATTTCTACTCCCCAGACCTCCGGCTGTCGCGGTGCCTTCCCGTGTCCCCCCTCCCCTCCGCCCCCCGTTCCTGACGTCCTGAGCGCGGCTGCGGGAACACAATGAGGCCCTGAGGAGCGCGGCTGCTCCGGCTGAGGAAACGGCAGCCGGCTTCCTCCGCAGCCCTGCCCTGGCCCCGCAGCTCCGCGCAGCCTGGACACCATGGGCATGTCTGCGGAGGGCGAGCGCGCCGCCAGCCCCAGAGGTAACGGGGATGATGCGCCCCGGGGAGACGGCGAGCTGGGCAGGGAAGGGATGCTGCTGCTTGCAGCACATTTTGGGGATTCCCCTGCCCTTTGCTTCACCACCCTTTGGACCTTTTCCCTGTGCCGGGGCTGGTGCCTTGTGTCCTTGCGCGATGGAAGGCTGGCTGTGCTTCCTGATGGTGATACCTGTGCCGGGGCAGTACTGCTCACCGCACATCTTATCCTCAAAGCTGCTGTCCTCCTCCCTAATCCCCTGGTCCCCAAGGCTTCCAGTGGCTCCCCAGCAGAGCAGGAGCCCGGCTTGGCACTGGGTGACATCCCCGCGGGGCTGCAGGGAGTGGCTGGACGTGGGGTGGGGGCAATGATGAAACCAGGCACTGGGGACCGGGACTGGTGTGTGATAACTGCGCTGGTTCTCAGCCCCCCACTATGGCCAGGAGCTCTTTGGCACGGCTTCGGACCCTGTGTCAAGGGGGACACAGCTGCGTGGGTGCTTTGGGGAGACCAGGAGCCTCCCATCCTCACCTTAGCCTGGCTCTCCTTCCTGCGAGAGCTGCCATCTCCCCATCCCTCCTGCTGACTCACTGCTGGAGTCTTAACCCTGCTGACAGCTTCCCAAGTGGCATCAGACCCCCTCAGACAACCCAGCATTGTGTTTGGGGGAGCAGCGGGGATGCGCGCTCAGCCTGGGGACAATCCGAGCTGACAGGCTGAGTCACAGCTCCCCAGAGCAGCCTTCTTGCTGCCACAGCCACTGTGACAAGCCCCGGCCGTGGTGGTGGCATCCTGGGGGGCCCTTGCGGAAGGACCCTCTTGGTGCCATGCTGCCCAGCTTCCCACGTCCGTGTGCGCTTGGAAGTCCACTGGCGGCCGGCTTCCTGCCTCTGGCCTCAGGGGCCCTTCCTGCCCCACTTCGTTGTGCTCACTGACCCCTGGCTGCATCCCCAGACGAGGAGTGGCCGGAAGCAGAGAAGGCTGAGAAGCTGGCGAGAGGAGCTGCTCTGAAATGGGCTTCAGGGGTGTTTTACCGCCCCGAGAAACTGGAGGGGCTCGGGCATTACCGGAGACGAGAGACGCAGAGGAACAGCTCCATCCAGTCCCGGCTGAAGGTGTGTGTTTGCCACAGCCCATCCCATGGACACTTGCAGCCACACCCCCTCCTCAGGCAGGGGTCCCAGCCAGGGTCCCCTCTTGCACCATGAATCCTCTTTGTGTCCTCTTTTGGCAAAATCTTTTCCTTTGGCTGGCGCTTGGTGGGTGAAGTGCAATTATTGGGGGGAAAAGATCTGGTAACCCCCCCCTTCACCCTCTGCCTTACCCCCAGGCAGTGTCTGAAGTGTTAAAATGAGTCTTCTGTGTCTCCGACCATCCTTCAAAATAAAACACCAGGGAGGTTCAGCACATTCCATGTGCAGGACTCAGCACACCCCATCACTGCCCTGTCCCAGCACCAAAGGCTGCCCTTCCCCACAGCTGGGAGGAGGCACAGAGCTCCAACCTGTCCCCATCCATGGGTCCCCACTGGGGAAACTCCATCTCTACACATTTGTAAGGGCTGTCCCAGTCCCCCTGCACACCTCCCTCCTCACTTCCCCTTTTGCATGGCCCAAGGGATTATTAACCTCAGGGCTCAGTCTGAGCACCACAACTTTCTCCTGATAATTTTAGAGATGGGTGAATTGTCCAGGAGGCAAAGCAACTTGCTTCTGGTGATTCTTGGCAGCAGGACCAGGGAGTTAAATGAGTGGATAGGGCATGGGGCCGTGCCAGTGCCACTGCAGGGCTGGAAAGGATGGCACTCCATTTGGGAGGAGGGTTTATATGGCCACTGAGGTCCTTCATGCCTTGGGGGCACATGGGGGCCCTGTGACCCACTGCTCTTTTGCAGAAACAAAGTAATCTTTTAAAACTGAAAGAGGCATCTGATTACTGCTCACACTGGACCTTGTGGGGCTGGGAGAGTGCCTGCAACACAGACCATGCAGGGCTGGGGCAAACGGTGTGGAGTCCTCCTGCCTTCTGGAGCTGCTCCACTGCCCCTCTATCCTTTTCTGCTCCCCAGTCAACTGTCCAGTCCTACCTGGAGGGGGTAAGTGCAGGGCTGGAGCAGCTGCGGTCGGCGGCCCAGGAGGTGCAGAGTGTGTGCCAGGACCTGGGGGCTGCGCGGTGGGCCCTGCTCGACAGTGCAGACCACTTCCAGGGCCTCCAGCAGATGAGGGAGCTGATGGAGCAGCATGTGCAGCTGGCCTCGGTGGTCCAGGTGCTGCCCCAGATCTTCTCGGGTAAGGCACTGGTCCAGTCCTGGTCAATTTGGGCTGGAAAGCACCGGGGGAAACTTCAGTCCAGCCCCGGGCTCCGTGCAGGGCTGGTGATAAAGCCTGAGCAGGTCACTCAGGTTTTGCCGGTTGGGTGGATGGAGATATATCCCTGCTTCCTCAGGGCCTGATCCAACGGTGTTCCCAGAGCCCCAGACCTTTCCCCTCTCCATCTCCTTGATAACCTGCATCTATGTCCCTGGTGCAAACCCCCTTCATCTCCACACTCAGTGCTGGCTTCTCTCCTCCCTCTCCCACAGTCCACGAGGTTTTTTCCCATATCCTGCAGCTGCTCCATGGGCAGCATCTCTTGGAGGCCCACGTGGAGATCATGATGGTGGAGCAACTCCGGGATAACATCCTCTCCCAGCTGCACCTCCGTGGGCTCTCCAGTGCCCAGGCAACTGTGCTGTCCTACTTCAGTGGCCTGCAGGAGCTCAACGAGAGCCTGGCCAAGCAGCTGTGGGACATTGTGGGCAGCAGCCTGCGGCTGGTGCGCGAGGACCCCGTTCTCTTTGTCACTGCTGTGAGGATCATCGAGCGGGAGGAGAAAATAGATGATACTCTGCTCTTGGAGGCCACCTTCCTGCCCCCTGGGCGCCCAAAGGGCTGGAGGCAGAAGTTCTACCAGGTCCTCCAGGACACCATCACAGGAGCCCGTTTCCATGCTCCCCGCATGGACGCTGAGGGGCCGGGGCTGGCCAAGCACCTGGCAGCGCTGCAGAAGGACATCGTGTCTGAGCTGTGCGTGGTGAAGGACCTGATGGTCCAGTGCGTCCCAGCTCACTACAACATCCTCAGTGTCTGCACTGCCACCTACCACCAGGCCCTCACCGGCCACCTCCAGGAGATCCTGCGAGAGGACCTGGACAAACAGGGGCTCTTCCTCCTCCTTGAGTGGGCGCTCCGTGTGTACCACAGGTCAGCACCAACCCTGGCACCAACCAAGCGGGGCATGTTGTGGAGAGCTGGGTTGTTCACCAGCTCATGGATGGGTTGGGAGACTGTCTCTGGCTGCCAGGGGATGACCACCAGGAGGGCAGAGGGACAGGTAGGAACTCCTGGAGAAAAGGTCTTCCCAGCCCTGCCCCACCTCTGCCCTCCAGCCCAGAGATGATGGGTCACCCTGACCTCCTCCCAGAAGTGGATGTTTCTGCTCTGGATCCCTTGATGTCCTCTGAGCTTGTGGATCAGACAGAGAGGAGATACGTGATGAAAGTCAAGGTGAGTGAGCGGGACGGGGACCCAGTGACTCCCACTGAGCCAAGCATCTGCTCTGACAGCAGCTGCAGACCAGGAGCCTGGGATCAGGCCCAGGACTCGCTGCTGTGCTGTGTGGGGTCTCAAGGGAGTCTGTACTTGGCTTCTTGGGCTGCCTGTGGTGGGTGTCCATCCCACAGGCTAGTGTGTTCGAGTGGATGCAGAGGACCCTGGAGGTGGAGTTCAAGGAGTGGTTTAGGGAAGAGGAACCTGAGACAGACCATCAGGGCTTCTTCCAGTCAGCCTTGCCTGCCATTGTCATGCAGGTGGGTCCCCAAGAACATGGGTACAGATGGGGCACAGCCATGCTGAGACCTCCCAAAAAAGAGTCTGTGGCCTGTAGGCTCTCCCTGAATCACCTCCACTTTCCTCTCCTGCTGCAGATGCTGAATGAGAACATCCAGGTGGCTTCCTTGATCACTGACTCTCTGCAGCAGAAGATCTACAACATGGCCTTGGAGGAGCTTGAGGCATTCCTGGGCCGGTCAGTGGAGCCCCTCACACCCCTGTCCACCCTCACAGACCCTGGGCCCATGGCCAAGCATCACGGGCTGGTGGTGGAGATCTGCTGTGGGGCACCCGACGCTCATCCAGGTCACAGAAGTCTCAGCAGCCTGTCTACCCATGGGGCTGCTCTCTCAGCCTTTGGGGGCATCAGCTCTCGGGGCCTGCTGCCCCAAATGCTTGTCTGCTGAGCCCTCCCAAGGGGATCCAGAATGGGTCCCACTGTCCCACCCTGCCCAACGACCTGTCACTCTCCAACCTGGTGGCAGGATCTGAAAGGAGCCAAGTGAGCTGGGAGGGTTGTGGGAGGTCCACGTGCCCCCAGGAGCATCCCAGGGCCAGGTCCCTGTGCGGGGACACCTGGGGCTCTGCCCGCCCGTCACGGCTGCCTCGCTGTGTTGCAGCCTGCGGGAAGCCCTGGTGCAGTGCGGGAAGGAGCACCAGCAGGACCGGGCTGTTCCCAAGTACTTCATCTCCCACCTGCTGGCCGTGCTCAACAACAACCTGGCTCTCAGGTACCTGCACCAGCACCTGGTAGCTCTTGTAGCAACTCCCACCCCCATCCTCCCTGGGGCCAGTGTTCCCACTGTGCTTCCCAGGCTACCTGTACCCTCACTTCTCTCTCCTAGCAACTCTGTCTCCTCTCTGCACCCCGACACTGCCTGCAGAGAAGTCCCTGCATCCCTCCAGGCTGCTCTAGATAGGATGCAGAAGAAAGCCACCCAGCTGCTGCTGGAAGAACTGCTCTTGGACCTGCAGGTATGTTGGTCCAGCACCTGAGGCTGACAGGGCTGCAACAAAGCTGAACCCAGCAAGAACGGCCCTATTGCAACACCCCAGGCTCGAGTTTATTCCTGCCCAGGGTCCCTGCCATGTACTCTGTCCCCTGCTATCACTCTGCAGACATCTCTGCCAGCCTGTCCCCCAGACCTCGATAAACCACCCGATGTCTGTCGCCAGCAGCACCACCCTGTATCGCTGGGGCAGATGGCTCCTGGCCCCCAAATCACTAATGGACAGAGACCAGGAGCCACAGCCCCCCCGGGCTGCCTCACGCTCCTTCTTCTGGCTGTTCCATGGCAGAAAACCAGCTGGAGAGCAGCAAAGTCTGTGTGGAGGATACGAATCCATGTGCAACTGCCCGACTTGTTTCAGTTGCTTCCTGCCAGTGTAGCCAAATTTAGCTTTCCTGGAGTCTGGACTAAAAACCTGGAATAATTAACAACATTACTATTTAGGGCTTGAATGCCATGAAAACAAAGGAAGAGCCAAAGGGTGAAGAGCTTGCAGGCAGCAGTGGCCCCAGCAGAGACAGAGGGAGTGTGTGCCTGCAAGCAGGAAGACAGGCAAGGACAGCAGGGCGGGAGTAGGAAATCAAAAAACATGTTATGTCTACACAAGGGAAGTGGGGAGGAGTGGAAATTAAGAATAAAATCACAGCAGGACAGGCCAAAAGCAAGTGTGTGAGGAGCAGCTTGCTGCCCACACCTCAGGTGTGCATCAAGACCCAGATAAAGCCCCAAAATGAGGCTCTCAGGGTGTCAGGGAGGGACAGCCCCAGAGTCTCCATAAATTCCTCACCTAAACCACTCTTCAGTTTTTACATTGAGTTTTGGCTGGCAGCAGGGGCTTGGGGGCTTTGCAAGGCAAAGTGCCTGTGCTGGCAGGCAGCAGCTGTGGGTGTTGTGCTGCCCTGGGCTGGCAGCTGTGCGATGATGCCGGGCACAGACACTGCTCCTCTGCTCCCTGCAGCCCCTCTGCCTGCAGCTGCCTTCCCGCAAGTGGCTCTCCGGGTCCCAGCTCGTCGGCAGCATGTGTGAAGTGATTGACAAGTATGCAAAGGACTTCTCCCGCGTCAGGAAACCCGTGTGCACGGTACCTCCTTCGAACGGCTGCTTGTCTGGGGGACAGGGAGGCTGGGCAGCTGGGGGCCGTGCTGGGGTGCAGGGCGCCGGGAATGCCGGAGAGCCCCGTCCCACGTCCTCTGGAGCAGCCCAGAGAGCACCGCCACACGGAGATGTTCAGGGCTTCCCCCAAATCCAGCTGCTTCTCTGTCCCTTCGGTCAGGGGGCTTCCCAGCAGGTTGTTCCCATGGCTTGGTGTTGTGTCCAGTTCCCCTCTGCCTTTCCCCGGGGAGCTGGGGTCTGACAGCCGGGCGATGCCAGCGCTAACAGCTGTCCCCTGCCCAGCTCCTGCTGGCGGAGAGCGAGCTCCTGGTGGCGAGCCAGTACCTGCGGGCGCTCCTGCAGAGGAAGATGGTGTGCAAGAGCCGGGAGGAGCGGGGCCAGCTGTGCCACCGCCTGCTGCAGGACGCCACGCAGCTCCGGGAGCTCTTCTGTGGCCTGGTGAGAGGGGGCTGGGGGCGGTGGGGAGCCCGGGCTGCCCCACGGGAAGGGAGCATCACCCTCCTGCTCCCCTCCAGCCCACAGCCCACGAGCCAATGGGGCTGTTACACCTGGGTGGTTGTAAGGCCAGTATGGGAGGAACTGGCTGGATTAGGGACCCTGGGGACCGTCACCCTGCCCAGCGGCCCGTGATGGGTGGGACGTGCTGAGTGGGAAGACACCAGCTGCAGGGGATCAGGTGCCCACGTGGGCACTGAGGATGCAGCTGTGTCTCGCCAGCCACCCCAGTGACCTCCTCTGGGTCTCACACCTGGCTGCTTTCCCTCCCAGGGCCTGGACCGGAGCCAGCAGAGCCTGGAGGCTGTTTTTGCCCTGCGGGAGCTGATCTGCCTCAAAGACCCAGCTCTACTCAGCCTGGAGGTGGTGGGCTTCATCACCAAGTACCCCGACGTCAGGTAAGGTACTCTCTGCAGGAGGGGATAGGTGTGAGTCTGCCCAGGAGAGCCAGTCTTGGGCTGCACCCTGTGAGGTGACACAGCAGAGCAGGCAGAAACCTGAGCCTTTACCCCCCTTCTCCCCGAGATTTCATTTTCCCATGCTCCAGATTTGAGGGGTTCTTGAAAAGTCCAAATGGCAAAGGTGTACAGAAAAAAGCAGTTTTGCTGTGGCATTCACACATCTATTCACATATCTTTGGTGGCCAAACAAACTGTAAAAAGTGACAAAACACCAAATTGGAAACGTCAAAACCAAATTCAAAAGGTTTGGGGGGATTGTTGTCAAGAAAATGCTCCTTTGCCTGGTGCAAAGTAGCAGTTTTTCCCTGGCCTTGGCTTGGCTTCTCTGGGTGGGGGGAGGTTTGCAGGACACGAGCAGTGCCCGGGCTCACCCCTGGCTCTCTGCCCAGCGATGAGCACATCTCCACCCTGCTGGATATCCGCGGTGACGTCTCCAAGGAGGTGCGGCACGTGGTGCTGGAAATGATGGCTCAGCACCCCCAGGTCCTGCCCGAGGGCTACCGGCCCATCTTCAGCACCATCCTGGTCCCTGTGCCAGAGCTGCCCTTCTGCCTCCGCAAGGGCAAGTGTGCCTGACCCTGCCTGGCACTGGTGCCCCGCTGGTCCCAGGGAGGGGCCACGCGGGGCAGCTCTGCGGCTGTGCGTGGTGAGAATGGAGGTGACACGTGGCATCCCCTATACACAGCACCTTGTCCTGTGTTGGGGACAGTCTGGATACAGGCCATCCTCGTCTGGTCTTGCCCCGTGAGAAGACTGTTCCCTGCAAGCACCAGTCCTGGGATATCTGGATTGGGGGAAATCCAACCTGTAGCTATTTTGCTGGCCTGCTGGGACAGTGACTGAGGGCTGCTCAGGGCTGGCCCATTGCCTGCAGGAGAAAGAAGAGTTGCAGAATGGACAGGAATCCGCAGCTGGGGCAAATTCATGTCTCCATGGGGCTGCAGGGATGTTTGGGTTTCCCCAAATCTCCAGACAGCCCCCTGAGCCAGTGTGTCCTGGCCTTCGAGGCTGTTACCATTCCAGCTCTGAGGCAGACTGGAGCCTTGCTGGGACCAGGCTGGCAGGAGAGTTTCAGCCATGGGAGGTCCTCTGGGCTCCACCCTGAGGTTGGGTATGGCTGCTCCACCAGGCTGGGCCCTGCATGGCCGGTGGGGAGCAGCTGAGCCAGCTCATCGTGGCTCAGGGGTGTGGAGGAGAAGGGCACAAGGTGGTGTCCCCACCCTGGGCAGTGCCATCAGCCCTATCCCTGCTGGCACAAAGGGACTGCTCTGAGCTCCTGCTGACCTGCCAGACTCCTGGCTCTGGCTCATTTGCCAGCATCCAAGACAGGACTGCAGTTGGAGGCTCTCAAGCTGCATGGAGAGCATGGCTGTGCCTGGTGTGTTGTCCTGCTCCAAGGTTCCTCTGTGATGGGCAGCACCACCCTGAGCACTGGCTCTCCCTCTACCCTCTGCTGCTGCCCGGCCCTTGGCCATCTCCTCCCAGGTGCCATATGAAGCTCAGGAGCAGTCTGTGTCTCTGCCTACACCCTTGTGCCCAGCCCCTGCAGCACCCTGCGAGACCTCCATGCTCTGCCACCCTTCCCACCCTGGGATGGGCTACGTCCCGCTGTCCTTGTGTGGTACCACTGCTGGAAATAAAGGCCTAAGCTCTGCACTCACTCTCCAGTGTCCAGGCTCTGCTCCCTGAAGGTCAGGGCAGGGATCAGGGTATGTGGGTGGCACAGAGAGGGTGGGATCCATCCCTGTGTTCAGCATCACCCCAGAGCTGGCTCCCTGCACCCTGTGCCAGCCCAGGAGATCACCCAGGACACGGGGGATGATGCAGACACCACATACCCATGCCCAGGACAGAGGGGGCCGA
Organism: Edolisoma coerulescens; assembly: GCA_013397115.1. NCBI lineage: Eukaryota > Metazoa > Chordata > Aves > Passeriformes > Campephagidae > Edolisoma > Edolisoma coerulescens. The sequence continues at coordinate 56,533 of VWZW01001799.1, forward strand.
ATGTTCCCCAGCCCTGGGGCGAGGGTCAGGTGGCTGCAGTGCTGGGGGATGCTCAGTGAAGGGCTCAACCTCAGCCTGGGGAGGGGCCCACTGTCCTCCCTGGGGCTCATGGTGTGCTTGCTCAGCTGGCCACAGCTCCCACCTGCCTGGGAAGGTGTCTGCCCTCCCCACCTGCCCCCCTTGGCTCTGGGACTTGTTCACCTGCACCAGGAACATGGTTCAAAGGGTGGCCCTGAGCCCTGGGAACATCCAGCAGGGATCAGCGCCAGGACTTCATGGCCATGTGGAAAAACAGCTCTTCTGCCAACAGATCTGAAACAAGTCTGAGCATGGGATGACCTCCCACCCCAGGCACTTCTGTCCATCCCAGCATGTCCAGCCCCACTGCTACCCTAGCTACCCTCCATCACAGCCCTGTGGTGCTCTCCTGCTCCAGCTCCACAGGCTGCAGTCAGAACTAACACAACTGACAGCAAAAGCCCAAGCCCCCCAGGTGTCTTTTGACAGTACCTTCCCACATCCCTGTTTGCATGTGGCATGGTATATTTCAGGCTTGGCCCAGCACTGCTGCCCACAGCTGATACAAAGCCACAGGGGGACCTTGACCTGGCCAGCCATGAGCCACGTGGCTCCCTGGCTGCTATAAAGCTCGTGGTCCCCAGGGGTTCAGCTCATCTCCTTTCAGGATGGCGTTCCTGTGGGTAGTTGCCTGCCTGGCCCTTGCCAGCGCCGTCTCAGGTAAGTGCTGCCCATGGGTGTGGGAAGGTCCTTAGGGTGCAGCAGGACACCGAGGAGGGTGACACAGAGCCACCCACACCAGCACAGGCAGTGCCCAGACACGAGTCCTGAGCTTTAAGGTCACTCTTGTGCCCCTGTGCCTCTCCTGCAGGCTGCGGGGTGCCCGCCATCAGTCCCTCGGTGACCTACAGCGAGAGGATTGTCAACGGGCAGAATGCTGTGGCCGGCTCCTGGCCCTGGCAGGTGTCCCTGCAGGTACAGCACCATCCCGCCCCCTGGGCACTGCCCTAAGCACTGTGGTGGCACGGCACAGCCACAGTTGGGCACCAAGGGGACCTCTGCCATCCCCAGCCTGGGGGTGCTCAGCCCACCCAGCCCCAGCTCCTCTTCCCTCTTCCCAGACCCGCACTGGATCCCACTTCTGCGGCGGCTCCTTGATCAACCAGTACTGGGTCGTCACAGCTGCCCACTGCAACTTCAAGTAAGGAGCGATGCCTGGCCAGCCCACGCCGGTGCCACTGGCAGGGGCTTGGAGCGTGCTGGGCATTTCTGAGTGGCACTCGGGTCAGCCCCAAAGGCCTGAGCAGCCCAGGGCTTCCTCCCCAGTTGTCCCCATGGTGGCTTCCCTTGGGTTCCTCATGCCCGTGGCTGCCCCCAGTGCTGTTCCCACACGGGGTGCTGGCTGGGCACATGCCCCTGACTCTCTCTTACCTCTTGCAGCCCGAGTGCCCACGTTGTCGTCCTCGGGGAATACAGCCTTGCTTCCAGTGCCGAGGCCGTGCAAGTGAAGACCGTGTCCAGGGTGAGCCAGGTGGACGCGGTCCTGGGACGGGGCTGCAGCTCCGCACTGCGGCTGCTCCCGCAGGGCAGGGATGAAGAGCTGTGGGGTTTCTCTCTCTGCAGGCCATCACCAACCCCGGCTGGAACTCCAACACCATGAACAACGACATTACCCTGCTGAGGCTGTCCACGCCCGCCCAGCTGGGATCCCGTGTGTCCCCCATCTGCCTGGCCCCTGCTGACCTGGTTCTGCCCTCCAACGCCAGGGCTGTCACCACCGGCTGGGGACGCACCAACCCCAACTGTACGTAAGCTGCAGCTTCAGGGAGGGCTGTGGGTAGCTGCTGTTCTTCCTGGGGGCTCTGAGGGTCCAGGGGTGCCTGTGGGGGTGACATCTCCTGTACGTGTGGGAAGGGGGGAGCTGGGCAGTGGAGTAACCCTGTCTGAGCGTGTACCGGTGTGCACATGGGTGGAGGTGTGTGCTCAGGGGGTGGGTGTGTGTGTAACCCAGGGATGACTGTGCACAGGCACAAGCCTGCCCTTTCTTGGGGCTGCCTGCACGAGGTGATCCCGGGGAAGAAGGGGTTTGTTGGCACGGAGGAGGAAGGTGCTTTGTACGGCAGCACCCACGTGTTCAGGAGCACCAGTGGAAGCTTGCCCAGCGCACCTGTGTGCTCCCCAAGAGACCCACAGACACTGAGGTGATCTAATGGTGCTTCTTTCCCCTAGCCCAAGCCTTGGCAACAGTCCTGCAGCAGGTGACCGTGCCCCTGGTCTCCCAGAGCCAGTGCATGCAGTACTGGGGCAACCGCATCACCAGCGCCATGATCTGCGCCGGTGGGGCTGGTGCCACCTCCTGCCAGGTAAGGAGCTGAGCTCCTGCTGCACAGGGTGGGTGGAGGAGGAGGAGGATATGTGGGGTTTTGCTGAGCTCCCATTGCATCACAGGGAGGATGGAGGAGCAGGGTACGTGGGGTCTTGCACTTACGGAGGCAGATATTTAAGCTCCAGCACCCACCTGTGCGCAGGGGACCAGGTGGCTGGGGTGGCAGGGACCAGTTTGGAGCATGTGCCAGGAGCACTAAGTAGGAATCTTCTCTGCAGGGTGACTCTGGTGGACCTCTGGTATATCAGTCTGGGAATGGCTGGATGTTGATTGGCATCGTCTCCTGGGGAACCTCCAACTGCAACATCAACACGCCGGCCATGTACACTCGTGTCAGCCAGTTCCGTAACTGGATCGACGCCGTCGTCGCTCAGGGCTAAAGCTGCTGCCAGCGTGATCCCTTCACTGGGACTAATAAAGTATCAGCATTTGCTCGTGCCAAGCACTGCCTCTGGCTCCTTTATTCTCGTGATGCAGAGCAGGGTGGAAGGCACACGGAAAAGCCTGGGGCACCCCATGCTTCTCTCCTGAACCCCAGCACTTCCCAGAGCTGGAGCTTGGTGCCCAGCTGGGACCCAGGGGGAACTGCAAAACCAGGACAGGATGCTCAGGCAGAGGGGGAGCAGGGCTGGCTGTGGCTCAAGGGCTGCTCAGGGGGTCTTCAAGCACACCCTGGCACCAACCCAGAGACCAGGCAGTGCTGAAGGTTGGGAGAATGGTCCTCCCATTGACCGAGGGGCAAGGTGCCACCAGGGAAGGGACTGTGGAGCTGCAGCTCAGCATCAGAAAGCACTGCTCAGCTTGCAGAGGGTGGGTGCTGGTGGGTGCACAGGATTCTAAAGGATCCCTGCCTGCAGTTTTAAAGCCATGACTTGTGTAGCAGCTGGGAACACAGAGCTGAAAGGGAGAAGTGCCACAGGCAGCTCCAGCTCTCGGGGAAGGTGGAGGGGGATGGCTGGAGAACAGCACGCTGCCTCACCCCTGCCGATCTGCCAGGTAACAGCGGGGAACTGAAGGCCATCGCAAAGGAAAATTTGAAGCTGAAAACAAGGCCAAGTGACAGGCTTTCACTCAAATGGGTTCTTGAGACAATGGCTGGTGAAAAAAAAAGTCTCGTGTGACATGGGAGTAGCAAGACACATGTTCCAGGAATTAAAACTTGGTTCCCAGCAGCTCAAAATAGAGCTGGTGATGACACACTGTGGAGAGAAGCAGGATCAGACTGTCCCAACATGAGGTGTAGGGTTTATTTTTCCTTAACAGTGATGTGAAGGTGATACAACACCTTTGCTGTGTGAATCACAGCCCCCAAAATGTAATTACTCTTAAGCAGAGAGTGTGACACTACACAGGGACACACTGATGGGAGGGGGTATGGAACATCAGTGTAGGGCAAACACAAATAGTCTGGCCCATATGATTGAGTCAAATAGAAAAATATCTGCTCAAGTAAAGCCTAGGGCTAACGAACTGTAGTTTGGTTGGGTAAGATTTAGTTTCATTTAGTGGTCTGCTCTGCAGGGAGCATCTAACTGACCTTAAAGGCATCAGAGATGTGGGGATGGGACATGCAGGCAGAGAGAACTGGTGGCTACAGGGGGCATCAAACAGGAATGACCAACTACAGCACTGTGGGTCATCTGGTCTGTGTGCTCAGGTCCCTGTAGCTCTGCCACCACTGGGGTGGGATCCCCTGCCCCTGGAAAATCCTGGAGAGGAGGTGGCTCAAGAGGGGTGTGCATTGTTCACTTGATATTACCAGTTTTCCTTTTGGTCCATAAAAGCTGCTCAGAGTGAAACTGGAGAGGTGATGAGTGGCTGTGGATAAACCAGAGCATTTCTCTGGCCCAGTCTGCTACCTTGCAGCCAAAGAAACATGAACAGAATGTCCCAAAGTGCCTGTTCAGCCTCCCAACCCCACCTTCCAGCAACAGGCTGAGTGCCTGCCTCATCCAGAGCATCCCACGGATATCCCAGCCCTGCACAAGGTCTCCCTTGGGCAGCTCCTGGCCTGGCAGCTGCATTAAAGAAACCAGCAAACCCTTTGATGGGCATTTTGGTACCTCTTGCTGTGATCCAAGAACGTAATAGAGGGGTGAGCAGCTCCTGGCTCTCCATGTACATCCTGACCATCATTCCCAGCCTGGAAATCGTTGCCTCCCAGCAGCCAGCCCACAGGTGGTCCATGAGGCAGAAGAAAGGACAGCAGAGCCACGGGGTACACAGAATACATGGACATGTTTTAGCAGACCGAGTACACCAAATAAATAATTCTGTACACTCTAACTTGAACATTACAGACTAATTACAATGGGTCCAACCTCATCCGACAGCACAGTCCTTAGAGTAAAGCCAGGACTTGAAAGGCAAGGCACGGAATGGGACAGTTCTCCGTGAGGAGACCGACTGGATGAGACTGGAGTTGCTTCCAAACTGTTCCAACCCAGCACCGGAAACTGGGCAACCAAAAATAACATCAAGTGCCGGAAGATGTCCGATCCCAAGAGCTTCCCGGGAGGTGTCTTTCCGTAGTGAAAGGCAACAGGAAAACTCAGGGCATCTGGGCGTCCGCGCAGGAGCGGCTGGTTTGTAACACACCTCGCTGGGGCCGTGGGTCTGCTCCACGGATCGATTCCACATTCAGCACACAAACAGTGCAACGATCCCTGCAGCAGCAGCCAGAGCTCGCCCGTCACACACGAGGGATCTACAGTATCACCAGGCAGGGGGGGACAGTGGGACAAGGGACAATTGTCACCAGGCAGAGCTCCCGCTGCCCTCAGCACACGAGGGTGGGAGGCATCGAGCTCCACGATGCCGTTGCCACCGCACATCCCTGGTGTTCACATTTATTTCTTTGGGAAGTTTCCTGCACAGTAAGGCACAGTTGACATGCAGGCACCTGCCTCGGAGCGCTGCACTCTTAATCCAGGGTGAAAGAGGAGACTGAGTGGTCAAAAAAAGCACCAAAACCCTCCCAAGAGTGGTGAAGGCAACTTGGGGTGGGGAACACACACCGAGTGGTACAGGCACTTGGTGACATTCTCCAGGAGAAAGCTGAGTGGGTGAGAGGTCTGGACACAACCACCCTCCCTGCAAATTCTAGGGCTCACACTGGTGCCAAAGAAGCCAATGTCTGTGTTGCTTTGCATCATTTAGAAAACTAAATTAAGGCAAACAATTGAGATTTTAATTTATCCCACCTCAAACCCTCCAAATCTTTAGTATCATTACTTAAAATAATATAGCCCCACACAACCTAATCAGAAGCCTGTAACAGTCACACAGTAATTGCCCTGCTGAGCTGAGCCCACACTGCAGGTCCTCAAAGGCACCATACAGAAGCTTTTACTTTGCCCCAGGACTTACCACAGCTCCTGCAAGCCAAACCCAGAGCTGCCCAGCAGCCAAGTGAACCATCATTCCTATTCCAGTTTGTGCATCAGGTAAAAGTTGACTCTCTTAGTACTGCAGCCAAACACCCGGGTAGAAAACAGGATTGAGAAATGGAGCAGGGCCTAGGAAATAGTGTAAATTATCAGAACAGAAAATATCTGACCTAAAAGAGATAAAGACTCCAACAAAGAGTGTGAGGGTTTATCATGTCCAGAACAAACACGTGAAGCAGGCCCTACACTGCAGCTGGTGTCCACATGGCTACCAAAGCCAGCAGGTCTGAGCCCTCCTGTCTGGGCTTAAGCTCCTCACAAGGCTCTCAAGCTTTCCTTCACGTACAGCTGTGTGCTTCCAAGAACAACACAGAGCAAGAACCAGCAGGAGCATCTGGATGCTATCACAATTGCAGTGTTAAATAGCACAGACTTCTTCAGGATCGAAGGAAGGGCGGTTTCTAGCCCCACTGGGTGGATGTGTTAAGGTTTTTAGAAGCCTGAGTGAGAAGTAAATCAAACATGGACTGGTAACTGCTGTTTTAGGAAAATAAACTACACACTCAAAAATCTGGATGCAAATCTTTAGACCCCCTAACACAATTTCTGGAAGACTTTTTCACATTCTTTTCCAATAACCCTCAACAAAAATAATAAAAATCAAGGAATCAACAGGCCACATTCTTTGAAGCTGTAATTCTCTCCCCCAAGAGAGCAGCCGAACTCCCAGGACAAAAGGATGGGATTGTTTTACACAGTACTGCTAAGTTCCAAAAGACAAACAACCCTAATTCCCTTTACTCTTCGAAGAGCATCTCACCCAGCAGCAGTGGGGACGCGGCGAGGAGAGGGCTGTGCTTGGACAAGGACACAGCACAATTTGCCACTAGGTGTCATTCCAACTCCACTTTCACTGCATGACCCAAAGCAGGCAAACCCATCAGATCTGCACCCCAGCTAACACAGAGACTACCCTCGGTGGTGGTCTGGAGCAGGCAGTTGTTACCTTTGTTCTCCCAGCACACTCAGGACCACAGGAAGGTTTCCAAAAAACACTCTGCAAGCCAAATAAGGAACCATCATTAAGAGTAAAAGAAGGACCTTAAAAAAATTAAAGCACATCTCAGAAAAAAAACATTTCAGAGAGATTTTAGTTTCTAAAATCCCCAAAAAAGGCACTCCTGAAAAGTGTAAACTCCTGAGACTTAAGACCAAGCGAGCACTGAGTTGCTCCTGTGGAATGAAGACAGATGATCAAGGTAATTCACAGTGAAGAGCTTCTTAGAGGACAGATTGAAGGCACCTGGACTATGGCTCAGAATTACAGCACTTTGCCTGTCCCCCTCTGCACCAGACCCAGCTGAAAACATGTCCCAATTGCAAGAATAAAAGCACCTGAGGAATAAGCTGGACCTTCCGATGTGGCATTTGGACCATCACAGTTTTCCAGACTGAGTGAAAGATCGATCACTGAGGACTCCAGGGTCACTTGGACAGAGCTCTGCACATCTCCCCTCTGCCCACACATGTTACTGGTCTGGCTGCAAAGCTCCTACAAATACTGGATTTAGAAAAAGAAGAGGGAGTGAGCCAAGAGTGTTAAAACCGAATGATGGAAGGAAAGCCTGTAAAGATTTTCCCAAGTTTACAGTGATTTTTCCATGCAAACAAGAAAACGTTGCATTTGTGAAAAGAATTAAGAGTTCTTTTTTTAGAAAATCCAGAGATCTTTATGGGATGGCCTTGGTCCTCTTCCTGCAATTCCCAAGCAGTGGAATTGCCCGAGGACCAGACACCTCGATATCGTGGAGAGGCAGGCTGCAGCTATCCAGTATTCTCATGTATGTGATGGATCCTCCCTTCTGCCAACTCACCCCCAGTCACAGAGCATCACCACCAAAACCTGACACTGTCAGGAACCTACACAGCAACATCCCACTTCCCTAAACATATTCCAGCCCAAAGTAACCACGAACGATCGCTCTGAACTTTTCCTGGTGAAAAACCAGTTGTGGAAAAGATCAATGAAGCAAAAATTGTCACAGATGAGGAGATTCTCGTTCTGCTTTGTGAAGGTGAGAAACAAGCCTGGTTAGCCCAGAGCTTTATGTATCCCTCATCCCACAAGAAAAAGATGAAGGAACAGCACGGGCAGACATCTGCACAATGCCTGTGCATTTTGATGGTCTAGTGGTTAAGGGGAAGGGTCTCTGTTCTAGAGGTCTTGGCTCAGTTCATCAGTTTGACCCCCTCACACAGGCAAAATCCCTGTTTTATGGATAAACATGCAGGATAATCTGGGGAGGGCCAGGGGAGCAGCCAGGAGGTAAAAGCAATCAGTGCCTGGAGTGATGTACCAAGCACACCAAAGACTCTTCAAGTAATGGCTCAGAACCAGAAGTGCTCCAAGGGAGCCTCCTGCCACCACCCGACCTGCAGGGCCCCCACGGTCCAGCTGATCCTGGTCTTAGAGGGGCTCCTGCTTTTGGAGAGCTGTTTGCAGTGACATGAGGGACACTGAGCTGTTTAGGAAGCAAAAGGTGGCAAGCTGCCTGCTTTGTCAGAAATCACATCTAGTCTTTAGTTCATGGTAACAAACTAGGGAAAACAATGTGAGGAGGTAAAAGATGCTGAAAACATTTTTGTTTGCAGTCCACAGAATTGAAAAAAAACCCTATTTTGGGGAATTCTGCAGTATCTGTTAATGCTGATGGAAGAAAGACTGTGTGTGACATGGTAGGATGGTTGCTCAGAGAAAGAGCAGTCTGCAAAGGATGCAAAGTTCTCAAAATAACATGCAAAACCACACAAAGGATTTCAAATTCACCCCTACTACACACAGTGGCTGTCCTCAAGTTTCTTCTGTATTCCCCATTACATGCTTGGGCACACCAGGCTGGTTACATGTATTTACAGCCCATCCCACCTTTGAGGTGGGAAGTACACCCCCAGAAATCCCCCCCTTTTTTTGCCTTAGCACAGAAAACTCAAATCTTCTCCCACTAAAGCTGCTTTGCTGTTTGCTGACCAGGAGTGACTGCGGCCAGTACAGTGAGACCTCCCTGGAGATGTGACTGACCACTTCAGGCCTGCTGACACTGAAACACAGTGGCACAAGCATCAATCCTGGGAAAAAGGCAAGCTCACCAGCCCCTTGAGCTTGGACTGCCTGCACCTCCAGCCCAGAGCCAAGCAAGCCCTTTCCAAGTGCACAGCACAAAGCAAATTGTGTGGCTTCATGAGAAAAGTTTTAAACCCCAGCACTTTCCTTCACTGCTGATCTTGTCTCTGCTACCATGAGAAGCCAAATCCATCCTGTGCCTGTGCCATCAGCCCCACCTTGCTGTTCTAACTCGTTGGGAAGGTATCTCAGCAGGCTTGCACAAAGCTCAGCTCTGCAGCCCCCACCTCCACTGAGAGTCCTTCGTAAGAGGGCCCCTCATCAGCCACACAGCACAAGGACACCTGAAAGGCAGCTTTTTCCTGGTGAACTTAAGTCACCCCTCACAGCTCTAGGGCATTTGTGCAATGTCTCCAGGATATTGTCACTGCTGACACTCCCAGACTGGGCTTCCACTACTCAAGGCCTTACCCTGATGCTATGGAGCCACTTGTAGCCATCCCAACAGCTCCCACCACCACTGGCCCAAAGCAGGGATGGCACTGCTGGGGCAGCACAGGCACACAAAGCAGGGGAGCCCTGTCAAATCTGCACGCAGGGAGCAGCCTGGAACCACCAAAGTTCTGGTGCAGTGACATGGTTGGTAATGCAGTGCTTACAGTGGTTATAGCCCATTTCAGCTCTGGGGTGGGAAGTACATCCCTAAAAAATCCCCCTTTTTTTTTCCCCTTAGCACAAAAAAACTCAACCTTCTCAATCTTCTTTTGAAGGGTGCAAGGTGTGTAACAGGTCACAGACACAACAGAGCCACAAGAACAACAAACCCTGCATGACAGGCACTGGTCTTGCTGCAAACAGGAAGAGGACAATTCCAGGGGTAAACCCTTGATGTCATCAGGCAAGTGAGCCCTTGACGTCATCAGGAGGATGGCAGCCCTTGGGGGAAACCTCGCAGCTTCCCAGCCCTCATGGAAAACTGCTGTCTGGCATCTCTTTGGCGAGGAGCTGGTGGGCAGCACACCAGTGAGTCAGAACTATCCCACTTCTAACTGCACATGACTCATTCCCGCTTCGCTGCAAAGGCACCACAGAGTCTGACTAAACTAGCTCAAAATGTGTATACATAATTTTTAAATACATATACACCCCCACACGTGTATGTGCACACACGGACGTGCACGCACAGACACACCAAGTGACTTCTTCTTTTTTCCATACGCAAGTGAGAGAAACAAAACGCTCCGGAATTAATAAATAACTATGAACAACCAAGCTCCTGGGCTACAGAAAGAGCTCTTCTCCCCACGTGGCTCCTTAATTCGTGCATTCCTTGAGGCTCTGAGCTGTGCTCTGAGCCCACAAGGACTCCCCCGTTTCTGGCGCGAGACCCCGTGGCACAGCTCGCAGGGTGGGACGGCCACCACAAGGTTCCCTTTCCTCCTCCCGGGGGGAACACCTCCTCATGGATGGGGGGAGCGCCTGGAGGGAGGGAGGGAGGAACCTGGCTGCTCCTCACTGAGTGTGTGCACACCTCCAGCGCAGAGGAGACCTCTGGCAGGGCGGCCGGCGGGCGCCAGCGCGGAGCTCAGCCCGTGTACTGCTGCTGGTAGCGCAGGTTGAGCTCCCGCAGCTCCCGCTCCCGCACGCGCCGCGACTTGTTGGATTTGGTGGAGCGGCTGGAGCGGGTGGACTGCGCTGACTTGGTGCTCTGGCAGCGGGAGGACGCCCTCTTGAGAAGGTTTTGCGAGATGGAACGGTGCAGGTTCTTCATGGAGGAGGAGGCTGCCATGCTGACCACCCACGGGTGCTTCAGGGCCTGAAGGGCCGTCATCCTGTCACTGGGGTCCACCGTGAGCAGACGGTCGATGAAATCCTTGGCCAGGTTGGACACACTGGGCCAGGGCTGAAACACAAAAGAGGTGATTGGAATGAAACATTCCAGCACAGCTTTGCTGATTAATTAATTAATTCCTCCCATGTCTGCAAGGTGCTTTGGGGCATTCTGTCACTTCCCTTCTCTCTTTTATCCTCAAATCTTCCAAGCTGTAACCAACAGTACCTGCCCAAGGAGAATGAGACACAACTACTTCATATTAGGGGAAGAGGCTGAATTAGTGGAAAATATCTGCAGGTACATAGGTGCAGAGCAGATCCCTCCAGCAGCTGGGCTCAGGCACTCAGTAGCTGACCCTCTATCCCAGTATTCCTAGATGCCACAAGCCTGCCACAAGACACTTCCACACCCATGTGCACACACACAAGGGTCTCAGTCAACCCCCAGACACAACCATCTCTCAAGCAGTGGCTGGGACTTCCCTGGTCCATCTGGTCACCAGATCCTCCTGGAGTCTTGTCCTTGTCCTTAGAGACACACACACATGGACACCCCCAGCCTCCAGGCCCTTTCCCCCTTGTCCAGCTCCATGTTCACCAGCAGCCACACACTTGGTCACACAGCCACCCACACGCCTGTGCTTGCTCCATTTGCTGCACCATGACACACACAGGCTCCCAGACCTATGTCCTGCTCCAGCTGCTGGTCCTTCCTGCCTCATCTTCTCACATCCCCTTCCGAAATCCTACAACTATTACCAGAAGCACAGTGACTGTACCCCATTGAAGACCCTCCCCTGTCCAAGTGCCTTCTATCCAACAAAGCCAATACTGCAGGAGCAGGAGCCCTATCGCTCCCAGAGGATGGATTCTGACACCAGACCCACAGGGCTCTTCTGACTCTTCATCCTAAGGCACACATCTAGGGAGGAAGCACCAACCCCTGCACTGATCCTGGAACCAAAACTAGGGAGAATGTTCTGCTGTGGAACTTGGTCTCACACCCACATGGAAATTTAGGTGTTGCTACTGGTCAGCCCTGGAACAGCAGCTCAGCCCAGCTGGAAACAACCCCATAAAATGTTCTAAATATATAGAAATGTTAGATATAAGACATTTTCAATAATGTTTACCATGGAAAGAGGAAGGAATTTGTTTTACAATATGCTAGTTTTAAAGAAACAAGCCCAAAATAATTAATAAGTCCTATAATAAATATCCTCCCAGCACACCCAAGAATGGCCATAACAACTTATGAGTCAAACACCTACAGCCACAAATGTTGAATTGTTTCATTTCTGACAAAATACTGTATTTGCTCTAAGGTGGGAAGTGAGAACATTTCCTTCAGCATGAGGTGAGGGCTGGACAAAGCTGGGAAGAAAAATGTGACAAAATGTGACAAAATCCACTGTAAGAGTAGAGAGGAGGAGGCAGCATGGCCAGCAGAAAACCCCAAGTGGTGAATGGAGCCAGGCAAGAGCACGTTTCTGCAATCACTGGGTATTTTGTGGGTCTCACCTGTCCTGAAACCACCAACACTGAATTTTTCAAGTCTGTGGAGATCACATCCCAAGCTGCATTAAGGAAAAACCTGAGCAGATTCCTGCAATGAAGATTTCGATACAATAATGGTGACATATGTGTAACTGAGTGGACCCACCCATGTCTAGTTAAAAAGCAAAAGTCTGCTATTCTGTGTCTCTCATTCTTCTCTTCATTGGGTGAGGAAGAAAAGCACCCAGCTATTTTAAAATTCAGGGTTCACTGACTGTACAGCCAGAAATAATGCCCTTTTCTTGTGCAAAAGGTCTAAAAAAGGTATGTCCTGATTTCTTTGAGGTTTGTAATTCATTGCTACAGAAAGCAATTTTCTTTTCAAAAAACTCAAAGGCACCAGCAAGAGAGCAGATCCCCGGGAGGATTTTTTAATGAAAAGGAGGATGGTGTAAGAGTTCCAGCACAGCTCCCAGCCCACGGCCTGTCAGTGCATGGCCAGGAAAGGTGAACTTGAGCTTTAGCTGAGGAACTGTCTGTGAGGGGGATCAGGGTACCACAGTCTTATTTTACAAGGACTAAAACAGCCTGGCTTACTCAGCTGAAGTGGGATACAGGATCACTGCCAGTAACTATGCAAGAGAAGAGACTGAAAAAGATATGAACTAGTTGAGATAAAGAAAATGCTGCTACATGAATAAAAACCTATGAATGTTCCTGAACATATTCAGAATAGGAATGGAAATACTCAATGCTCAGGGAGGAAGCCCAGCCTTCTCCTACGGATCAGACACACCAGTTCAGTGCTTGAAACCAAGTCAAAATCTACATTTCAAGAACTAATTCCTTTAACAAAAAAACCGTCTTAACATTCAAGCTTTTCTGTCATAGAACCATTAAGGTTGGAAAACACCTTGAAGATCATCAAGTCCAACCATTAACCCAGCACTGCTGTGTTCACCACTAAACCATGTCCCCAAGTGTCACATCCACAGGCCTTTTGAACACTTCCAGGGATGGTAATTCCACCACTGCCCTGGGCAGCCTGTTCCAGTGCCTGACCATGCCTTCAGTGAAGATTTTTTCCTAATATTCAATCTAAACCTCCCCTAGCACAACTTGAGGCCATTTCCTCTTCCCCTGTCTACTGCTTTATAAATAATATAATATATAAATAAAATTAGTTTGTCATAACCTGCCTTAAATGACTTTTTCTTAGCTGATGAAATGTACCTTGGCAATGAATGGTAAGAAAAAAACAGATGATTGTCAGAACAGAACAGGGACAATTTTTGATCAGAGACTCATGAAAGTGTTTGTTTATAAAGAAGGTAAATAAAATAGCAAAAATCCTTTTCAAATTTATCAGGAAAACCACAATAAAGGTTCAATTGTAACTGAACACACTGATCTGTTTCGCAGAATGATGGACCACTGAGGAGCTCAGCCTTCATGGTGTTCACAACAACAGAACCAAAAAGCTGAATCTTCCCTGCCATGGGGAAAATATAAATCACATTGCAAGCCTACAGATTTCCTACAGACTTTGGATAAGGTACTTCATTTGTTAAACAAGAGCAAGGGGAATCAACTTGCAGGATTTAATCTTCATTGGCATAATCTCAGCTAATCCCAGGTGGTACCATAAGTCAACTGGCAACACGTCACCTTCCTTTCACACTCAGGATCTCCAGCTACAACCTCTGGGTTCTCTCTTCCACTGATGGACAGATCCAAATGAAACCCAGACAACAAGAGGTTTTACCTCCACTTTTCTAAGCTTGCCTTGAAAAGCTTTTAAAGACCCATTTTCTGTAGCTTTTTTTATGACTCATTTTCAGCTATTCATTCAGTTAAAATTACAAACTCATCATTACCTGGCTACACTCCATCAACTCCCAATTCCTTCTTTCCTTCTCCTCCTGCCAGCAGCCAGAGCTCACCCCATTCTGTTTCCTTCACAGAGGACTCATTTTCCACTTCCAAACAATCCTAATGGGACATCCAAGCTGATGATACATCGATTAAATTTACCAACTTTAACTCAAAGTGAAGGTAAATGCAGGTGACAATTTGCTCTCTGTGCAGTAACTTTTTAAGAACTCTTCACTAACATCTTTATTTCTGTTACTGGCAACTGAAATATAAGACACCCTGAAAGAGCTTTTGTCCCCCTCAGATGGAGAAAACACATTGACACAACTCCAGCCTCATGGGTTCTCCTGGGTATTTCTTCCCCTTTTACCCTAAAACCTTTTACCTTTCTGAATATGGTCGCTCACAGAAATATAATCAGGCCAGCACCTCCATCCTCTCTTTTTTACCTTAGTCCAAAGAGATGCAAGAGATGCTCAAATGAAAAGTACTTGAGAACTGGCACAACAGTACTTGGAAATACATCTTCAGGACATGCAAGAGAGCATTATTTCCTCTTGCAGGTGTAAGTAACTGCACAGACCTGGAATTTGAGGCTATTTTGCTGTCCAGATGCATTCAAACTTCCATCAAATGAGATTCTGGAGAGTGAAATGAGCCTCTAAACACCAGGAACAATATTGCTTCAACCTTTTCAAGTCTCATTTACAAATGGCAAATGTGATGATTTGGAATTTGAAGAAATCTATGAAGTCTGAGGAGCTAGGAACTGTGATACATAACCAGCCTAAACCTTGAGAGGCCCATCCAGTTTAATGAATCCTAAAGAAGAACAAACTCCAAACAAAAGCACATTGGATTTCTCATTATTCCAATTACTCTAGTTTCGGCACAAATGTTGAATATGGAGTACCTGCAATTAGATTTTTCTTCCGGTCAGCAAACACAAATCAGTTTATTGATCTGTTTACACAGCTGGAGGTTTGATTTGCTGCATCACATGCATCTTTTTTATTTCACTGAAGCTTTTTCTTTAGTAACACGTAAGGCTACATTCTACCAACGCAATTTACAACCCCAGCCCCTGGGGAAATGCATCCACTCTCCAGAAAACTTGCATCAGTTGACAAAACAGCAGTTTTAACTTAGCAAAATCCCATTAGCCCTCCAAATTAATACTGCAAGGCAGCATCAGGGGGTTGTGTAGGAGCTGAGGAAGGTTGACACTGGTGTGTTTGGGGAGTGCAGGACATGAGTGCAGGACATAAGTGTGCTCACATGACAGGACTGAAGCAATCCAGAGGAGATTCTGCCCATCTGCTTCCCTGAGGAGAGACAGAGAATGGCTTGGAAGGAAAATGCTCCCATCCAGTGGCCATGAAACATTGGATCAGCTAAACCCTATCAGATAGCCTTGCCTTTAATCTCAGTGCTGCAACAACAAATTCTGCTCTTTTGTGGCACAAAAATGCCACAACAATGCCACAAAAATGAAGAGAAGTCACCAGTACTTGCACTTCTGTTCCTCTAGAAAATAATTTCAAATGTGATGCAGTTTGAGTACAACCTCTGCTCCCTTTGTTAGACTGCATTCCTTCAGAAGGAAAAAGTTCTGGTGTCTTTCTGCAGAGAAGCACACAATGGTTTGGGTTGACAGGGACCTTAAAGATCATCTAGTCCAAATCCCCTGCCATGGACAGGGACACCGTGCACTATCTCAGGTTGCTCCAAGCCCTGTCCAACCTGGCCCAAACATTTCCAGGGATGGGGCAGTCACAGCTTCTCTGGGCAACCTCTGCCAAGGCCTCACCACCTGCACATACCTTAAAAAAAGGTGGAATAGCTGTATTTTGAGCTGAACCTCAGCAGTGCCAGCTAAATGACAAGAGACCTCCTACAGGTGACCAGCTTTTCTAACAACTGCAATCATGTCCTCTGTCTGGGATACCTGGTGCAGTATCCGCTTCAAAAACCTCATTTCTCACGAGATGATCCCTGGATACAGACTTGTTTAACACTGGAGGACTCATGCTGGAGGGAGGACTAAACATCCTCTGGAAAGGAATGTCTGTAACTCTAGAATTTAGCACAGTGACTAAAAACATGATCCAGCAGAATTTAAAAGGAAAAAAAAAAAGGAGGGGGGAGAGCAGAAGAGCTGCACAAAGCTGCAGAGGGATCTTCTGGTTAGTTGTATGCAAATAAAAGAAGGAACAATCATCTGACTTCAGGCTCTGCTTTTAGTCTCGACAGTACCCACCAAAGGAAGGATACATACTGATTTCCTGACTCCTACCTAAGTTACACGTTGTTTTCAAAAGAAGAAAGACAATGTTTATGAGGAAGGTGAGGGAAAGGCCTGGATCTCCCTTGCCAGTTTTTACAAAAACATGAAGCACAAAGCATGTTATCACAGCTGCAAAAGATGGCTCTTAGGCCAAAAATGCTGTATCCCAGTCCCACTGATTCCTAGGATGAGTCTGACTGAGCACTGCAGAAGCCTCAAAGCACCAAAGAGACTGAGGAGCCTTACAGCAGCACACAGGTTCCTGCAAGCTTCTCCTACAGAAAACCATCTGATGTCTACTTTGAAGTTTCACAAGATAAAATAGATTTATTTGGAATAAGCCTGCCCCAACAAATAGACTGGGTTTAATGCATCCACTTGGTCATAGGGAACTGCCTTCTCATCATGCCCTTATCACCATCAGCAGCAACGCTCCATGCCACAGGAGATGAACACATTTCTGTTGTCATTCCCATTTGATGCTGCACTCCCCATCGTGCCAGCACAGGCAGTTTGGTTTGTGCAAAGTGAGCCAAATCAGGGAGTTTCTGTATATTTTTCAGCTGGGGTTTTCAGCCCAGCCATTCCTTGGCATGACTCACCAGATGGCTGCAGAAGTAGCTACATCAACCCAAGCGAGCGACTGGAACAGAGTCCAGAATTAGCAGCACTTCAACCAAGTATGAAACCCATCCCACAGCCTGTCTTACAGCCTCAATGACAATGGGAGAAACTACCACGCTGGAGAGCGTGGCTCTGGTTCCTCAGGAATGCCAGCTGCTGCTTCTGAGGGTGCACCAGCATTCCCTACAAAAGCATCTCCTGGACTTCTAAGCTGCATAAAACACAGGGCACATCACCCATCTGCAATTCCAGCCCTGCTAGATAACAAACTCAGGGGAAAGCAGCCTCCTTAACAATGCCTTAAAGAGCTCTCAAGTGTGTTATGTTTTATTCAGACTCAGGCTCTGAGCCTGGAGGAGGAGGAGGAGGAGAAGAAAGAGATCCTCCTCTGAGTGTCACTTAGGCTGGGTGATTGCGTGCAGCGCTCTGCTCTGTGTGATTAAATCCCTTCACCACCCCTGCTTGTTATTCACATCAGCATAAAAGCTACTGAGGCGCCGGCCACGCCATGTAGGGAACAAACAACGTGTTGTTCTCTGGTTTGAACAACCAACCCACCTCTCTCTCTCTCTCCCCTGCAGCTGATGCGAGCACCGACCTGGCGAGCGCCGCAGAGTTCCCAACACGTGTCGGAAACAAACCCCTGACCTGTGGGACTGCTCTGCATCTCCTCACCCAATAGCTGGACCTACGCAGGGGTGGGAGCCAATGCTCCGGAGGCAGAGCAGCTTTCTTTTGATCTGCTGATCAAAATGAGCAGATTTTGGATACCAGAGCAGAGTCCCTAAATTTTACTCTGCCTGCCATGGGAGCAGCTGTAAAGGGGTCGCCAAAGCCTGCACTGCAAACAAGTTAACGACTTAAATTTATTTTCTTCTCACAAAAATGACTCAATCTAACACATATGCATGGTGCTGAAGGCAGGGCACATCTCTCCAGCTTCTATTATTTTTCAGAATAGCTGCACCTTAAAATTTTGATGTTTCTGGTGGCAGACAAGTGACATGCTGTTAGTTTTGAAATGGAAATTAACTGGACTTGATGCTCTGAGGTCTTTTCCAACCTTAACGATTCTAAGAAGGTCCCCAAGAACTCTCTTCATTGCATTACCCATTCATGCATGATGCACCAGTCTTGTCTAATTTAAGAGATTCCCACATGACATCAGAAAACAGAAAGTGTCAACTCCAAAGGAGCAGGTTGGGGACAGCAACTGTGACACAAGACATGGCAAACCAGCCTACGGCTGTGCTGGGGCTCCAGAAACACCAGGTTTGCACCGTCCCGGGCACAGTTCAGCCCCCAAACCATTGCAACAAGGTGATCAAAACCAACTGGTTCAAAAGAGCTGGAACAAAAAGTTTCCAACGAAAAGATGACATGTGCTAAAGTCTGCACAGGGCAGATTCCCAAGCATTCAGCATTAATTTGTTGATGTGGGGAGGAGGAATAAGGGAAGGATGAAAGAGGAAAATACAACAGCCCTTTAATAATCCAGAGCATTATAAGTATGCGCAGCCATCTGGTGCGGTGAACTTCCATAACCCAGCTTTTCGAATGGAAATAGCCAGCCCACTTTCCCTGTACAGGCACTGAGTATTCAGCTGGAATCATGCACTAAAATTACAGCAGCTACAAAAACAATAAACACAAAGCTTTTCTCTCCAGCCAGGGGCGGCTCTTCTAAGTGCAATGCTTAGGGAATAGCTGTTAAAATGGGGTAATACCACATTTCAGCTTGGATCGCTTTACGTCTCTTAAAAATGTGTCAGCAAGTTACAGCCACACACAGGGGACTTTAACCACTACCTTGACTGAAAAATTGTCCATTGAGGAAGATCAGGGGTAAGAGACCTGGACTTGGAAGGATGAAGGTGAAAAGATGAGATCACCAAGTATACAGTGCTGGAGATTGCCATGAAAACAGGAAGAGTCAAAAATTTCCAAAGGTATTGCTATAGCACCAGCTCCCAGCAGTATTTGCAGTAACTAAACTGGAAAATACCATTCCCAGTCTGTTCCTAACATATGGGTATCTTGACATCTTCAGGGCTTTTATTCTCAAAAAACTCAAATTTGAGCTGAATGATGTTCTCGCACTCTGAACTATTACCTTAAGAGAGTATTGGCTGTGAACTGGAGCTGAAGTCAATACGTGTTTCTACGTACAAACTCAGAGTAAGAGCCTAATTAAGAAATGGTGGTTCCTGACAGGGAGGAAAGATCTTCCCCAGGGAGGAAGAATATCTTTCATCACGCTGATTAGTGCAGTGGTGGGGGGATGAACAGATAAGCTTACAACCTCCCACGTACACACAACCCCCTCCTGCAAGCTCCAAGCTGTCGGTGCACAAGCCCTGGGCTCTTACAAGGGAATGAACAAGGGGGAGTAAATCCTAAGACAGTCTTAGCTGCCAGTCCAACCCTGCCCTGCTCCCTAGCTGGCACCCGCTCTCCTCTGCTGCTCTGGACAGCTCCTTTAACCTCCTCGAGCCCAAACACAGTACACAGATGAATCACAGAATCATAAAATATCCTAAGCTGGAAGGGACCCACAAGGATCAAGATGAGGAGCTGTGCTGCAAACACCAGCAATGTCCAAGCCCCAGCTGCCCCACTGTCTGGCTTGACTCTCCTTTCTTCCTTATAGTCACTCTTTCAGTTTTAATCAGAATCCAACCCTGGTGTGGTTTCAGAGAAGGTGAAATGATGTCTCTTTCATCTGAGCATTTCCTGAAAGCCCAGGTTTAGTGCTTCCCAAGCTAGGTGAGTGTGGCCCAGTGCCATTCCTGGTTTTCTCTCAGAAAGCCCTGTTTTGGGTAGGCAAGGTGGACATAACCCATTTTAAAGTAAACAAAACATCAGGAGACACTCTACATAGGCTTGCTTGGTTTACCACAATTCAGTCCTGGGTCACTGGTTTATAATTGTCTTTCCTGGCACTGCCTGGGACATTTTTGTTAGAATTCAGAGCAGGATAACTGTTCTGGATCCCATTCCAATACACTTCTCTGTATTTTCTTCTCAAATTTCCTTCAGCATCCCAACTATTCAGTGATGGAGACAGAGATCCTGCTGAAAAACAAAGTATGTCATTGACACTGCACCCAACTGCACATACACACAAGGAAGAAAAAGGACAAATCAAAAATCCCTAACTTAACACATTCCTAATTCTGCAGCTATGATCTTATACCAACGTGATCTTTTTCCCTGTTAAAATCCTACCCTTTTCTTACCTACATTGTTGGAGTATTTTTCTCTCCAAAAGAAGATTAAAACATTTCAGTTTGCTATGTGGAATCATACTACCTACTGTTGAGCCTGGCCATTCCCAGGCTCAAAAAGACTGTGGAGAAGATCCAGGTGAGAGCTGCCAAGATAGCCAGGGGTCCTGGGCACACGGCCTTCAAGAAGGGGTGAAAGGAGCTGGACTTGTTCAGCCTGACAAAGCGAAGTCTAAGGGCAATCTAATAGCATATTACATTTATTTAAAAGTAGTTACAAGGATGACAGAGCCACACAGCAGGTCCAAACAAGGGGCAACAGGGAGAAGCTGCGCCTTGGAAGGTCTGTATCAGGAAATACCAGGGGAAGGGTGGTGCAGCCCTGGAAAAGGTCACTGGGGAGGTGGAGGATCTTCATCCCTGAAGCCCTTCAAGACTCAGGAAGACAAAGTCACAGCCAACATGACCTAGTCCTGGCAACACTCCTGTCTCAAGCTGAACGGGATTAGAGTTCTCCAAAGGTCTCTTGTAACCAAGGTTTCTATTACTCAAGTGCTTCTCCTCCCTGCCCCCAGCCAGCACTGTCATATCCCCTCCACAGCAGCAGCACATCCCTCCTTCCAACACATATCCCTGCCCAGGCTCCATCCCACATGCTTAACAGGGTCAAGTGTGCCATGAATGCTTCAGAAATAAACATGTGCTGATCAGCTCTGGGTAAATTTGGACTGATATTCAATTACCTTTCCTGCAGGAAGGATGTGCTTTAGTTCTCTCTCCTACTGAGCCACTGGCTTTATAAAATTCATAGCAACTTTTGAGTCCTTCACATTGCTCAAACTGGGTTGACACTGACCTTAGAATTTAAATAGTTAATTCCAGAAGACTGAAAGACAGCACAGTTCCATAAACTTTGCCTCCTTGGGAAATAAGGGTGAAGGCAGGGCTGCAACAAACACACAAGGATCATCCAATCCATCCCATGGTCCCCCAAGGATCCACCACAGATGCATCACTCCTGACAGATGACTGCCTCACTTGTTCTGCAAGACAGCTTCAGAAATCCTCTGGGTAAACATTTTTTAGGAGCAGGAGACACCAGTGTTGTAAAAAGTTCCGTGTGAATCTTTCTAAGTGCCATTTAAGGCTCTTGTTTGACATACTCTGGAAAAGAGATTATTCCTTTTCCTCTTTGAAGCAGCCTTTTACATATTTGCAAACTGCTATGACAACACATTCTCTATGCCAAACAGCCAAAAATGTTTTAGTCTTCCGGAGACTGTGGTTTTTTGACTCACAGTTGTTTTTGTTGACCTTCTGTCAAGTCTTTCCACTTGGCCCGTGGTGTTTTTGAAGTCTGCTGCCTAGAAGTGTCAGAGCTTCAGCTTGGCATCTGCAGCAGCCACTAAACGCAGCAGGATCACACCACACGCTGCCTTTCTGTTCATAAACATCAGTACATTCACCTTTTCCCACAATTATGATACTGCTCTCACATAACAGTTTGTGATTCATAGACAGATCCTTTTCTGAGAAGCCAGCACCTCCTAATTTTCTGTTCTTCACCTATTTTTGTACACTACCTTACTCTCATTAAAAAAAAACAACTTACACCTACTGAATTGCTCAAATTTGATAGGGCTGTCTGGAACTCAATGCCCTTCCAATTCAATGCCATCTGCAAATATAATGAACATACCTGCACTTAAACTGGGTTGGTCAATAAACCCCCAAATACCTCTGGACCTTTGGCCTTTTCTAGAGAACCACCATCACTACATGTTCCACTTTGTTGATGAGCCACTGGTAAGTAAATGCCACTTTTAACACAACAGGTTCGGGGAAATACAAGATTTGGTCCCCACACTCTCCGTGGTCACAGTTCATTTCCAAAAAGGAAGTTTTCAGAGACCATGGAATGCTTTCATGAAATAGCTGAAGATCTTTCCAATGTCAGATCCATCCTTGCCAAGCTCCAGTGCTAAGCACTGGAGGTATGGGAACTCCTATGACTTTGGACGAGGACTTTTCCATGAAATTATTTTACATTCTCAACCAAGTGTCAAGTTTTCCTTAATTTTGCGATATCAGCCTCTTGAGCAAAAGAGTAGCTGAAGAAAGCCACCAAGAATTCCTGAAGCTTGTAAAGCTAAAAGCAAATGAAAAAAAATATTAAGGACTAAGTGTAGAGAGGTAAGAAACTGTAACCCAGGCACTCTTATCAGCACTGATAAACAGTATTTAAAGTCTTCTGAATCATCCCAGCTATCATGAGAAACCTTCCTCACATCTGAGCTACATAATCATTCTCAAAATGATCAGACTATAAAAAGTCCCTTAGAAATTACTCTTCAGACACAGACAAAGGTAGGAAACACACAACAGACAAAGGTAAGAAACACACAATTACTTTTAACAGAAAGCTCAATTCCACCTTTTGTGAGATATAAAATCAGACTCTTGTTAATCACACAGAGTGCCTGAAGCACTGGTGCAGGGGATGTGTAGGGAGTACCATGATTATGGAAGTCCACAAGCTGTAGACACACAGCCAGGCATGGGTCCACAGCAGCACTTCGGGGAACCCTGCAGGAACAGCAGGTATCTCTTAACAGCCACCTCCAGAACGTTCTGCCTCTCCTTGACTTGTGTGAATGGCTCTCATGTCACCAATCAACACTAATCTGGTGCATTAGTAAAAGCTCAGTTTTCAGGAAAATCTATAAAAACATCCATTTAAAATAACAAAGGTATTGGAAAACATGCCTGTTTTTTCTATCTTGTCATTCACTCAGGGCAGCAGGGGGGCAAAGCAGGGAGGTGGTGAGAGAAGAGAGAGAGGAGAGGCAGCTCATGCTCCAAACCAGGGAACTCGGATGCACCACCGCCAGTATGAGCCACCCCTTCCAGCTCCAAACAACTAACCCAGTTTCCTGTGCCTACAGCCTTAACGCTGCAATTGCAATCTTGTCAGATTTAGGGATTTCAGGGATTAGGTAAAGAGACTGCCAAGAAAACCTCTGGGCTTAGGAAGCACCTTTTTAGCCCTCTGGCTCAACACGAACAGAAATTCCCCAGAACGGTTTTTGCAGATGAAAAGAGATTTCAACTATGTGATATTAAAACCTTGACTTCCTACCTATGCCAAGCATGCTGCTTAACTCCTCCTTCATCACATCCTAGGGCAGGAGCACACTGCAAATGTTAGGGAAGTCCTAAATTCCAGTCAGAGGAAATCTGAAACATCTTTCAACACCAGATTGTTCCAAATATATCAGGTTCAATTGCCTCTCTCTAAGGCAGGGTCAATTACAGGCCACGAAAGTGATTTGCAGCAAGGTACATGTTCACAGCCCTTCCCCACAGAGCTCAGTTTTGATTTAGCAAAAGTGGCTTTTAACCTGCAGCAGGGGCAGCAGCTGGAACTACAGCCAGGTGCCAGCTCTGCAAAAACTCAAAGCCTCAGCCTGGGGCTCAGAACAGAGTTAGGAAGATGCTGTAATTTTCTCCAGAGTGCAACACTTTTACAAACCTCACTTGAAAAACGTTTCATAGGTGCCAGCCACTGCCCCCTGTGCCCCTAGAGTTGCAATGCTGTCCTGGTGTTGTATTTCCATACAATCATCTGGGGCCTCAGGTCCTCAGCAGAGCAGTCCAGCAAATCCAGCTGAAGCAGTGCAAGATGTTACCCCAATCCACTGACCCTACAACTTGTGATAAACTCCCACGTGTGCCACAGCAATGAGAGAACCAGACGAGTGCTCACACCCTGCTCAAGGGCTGCATCTGGCTCAAGCCCACCTCCAGGAGCAGCTGGACTTCCAACACAGACCCCAACCCCCCAATAACCATTTCCAAGGGAAGGGAGGAGGGGGCAGCTGCTGTATTTAGGGACAGGTTTGCTGCAGGTCACAGCCCTTCCCACTGCAGAGTTAACACATATTCTCACTCTCTGAACCTTGGTCCTAAGTCAATGAGTGCGCAGTAGCATGTCTTGCCTCAAAACACACCTCCACTAAGGTATCAGAAAAACAACACATCTGAGCCACAGCTGGAAAACCAAGGACTCAATCAGCCAAAGGTAAAAGAGGAAATGGCCTAGGCTATTTTTAGGCAAATGTAAAGGAGTCAAAGACACCAATGGTAGCTGATAGTTCAAATCCTTCCTGTTAATAACGTGTATTCTGTACAGCTTAATATTCTTTTTCTACCCTACCAATGTCCCTTTATCCCTACATCCCTCATTCTGCAGAAATACTATCCCACCGTTAACAGGATTTTATAGGGCACACAGATGAAGGAATGAAAATATATGTCAAATCACAGCATTATTGTAAATCCTTTCCCCTCAGATGTGGCTCTTGCCTTCCTCTATCCTTATATTACATGTCATACGCTGTGCACCAGTTCCCCAAACCCAATCTTTCATCCCAAAAATCTTAACCAAAACACTCAGCTGCTGCCCCTCACTCTGCCTTGAACCTGCAGGTACTACTGGCATGGATAGCAGCCCTAAGGAAAAAGGGCTGTGAATGAAATCACTGGGAAAAAACCCACATTCCTCTTCCCCATGGAGATCCCTTCCTCGCTTGCTTTGTTTCTAGAGGCTTTGAGGCTTAGACAGAGTTTCCACCCTGTCCTGATGACATGCACAATTCTGTGAAATATAAACTGTTAACACTGAGTGTTGCAGACTGCAGCAGTATGGAAATGGCAGATGTAGGCAGAGAAAGATCATCCCTCTCCTTACTTACCCTGCCCTAGCATTTGGGGTTCTCCTCACTGCTGTGTTGCAATGTAAGCTGAAGTACATAGTAAAAAGGCAAAAGGAGTGATTTTGAAAAAGGTCCTTGTGACACCAATTCCATTGGAGGAAACAACCTTCAAAAAGAACCTTAAGAAGCAGCCAGAGGGAGAATTGCTCTTCAAATGCATACATTGGTTTCAAAGCCCTTTCACTGGGAAAGATGTTTCTTTACCTTTAAATAAAGTGTTTACCAATGCAGCATGCTGAGTTTTTGCAGGAGCATGGTCACTAATACACACAGGAGGACAGAGGATTTTCCAGGTTTTAATTGAGGTTATCACGTTTCCAAAGATGTCCCTTCCTGCAGCGGGAGAGATCTGGACAAACACTTCAGCTCTTGGAGATGGAGCAACACAAACACACCTATCTTCACACCCACCGAGCTGGTGCATTAAAAGAAAAGAAAGAGCAGAAGCCAAGAGAAATCCATTTACTGGGCTGGCCTCAGCCTTCTGTGCCTGGCTTGGAGAGGAGCTTTCATCCTGTTCAAGTGCTCCAGCTCTTCAAAGGAGAGCAGAGTGCCCTTTTCAGCAGAGCCCTGCAACTGCAGCTCGCCAACACTCTCGTTGTTCTACTTCAAAATCACCGCTTTCACACAGCCATGTGAAATGCAAAAGCACATTCCTCTGTAAATTGATGGGGTTTTACTTTTTCCAGGCAAAGGGCTCAACAATTTATATAAAAAACAATTCTCCCCTACACGGGAAAAAAAGGCAGCTCTAGTTTTTAGAAAAAAAATGCCTGCATTACTCTAAGAACAGGACTTTTGTCAAACACTTCTACCATCTAATGTGGCTCACAGGAAAAAACAGCAGCTGCTCTAAGTAAAAAGCTCTTTCTTCCCCCAAGAAGGCTAAAACGTGGTCCCAGAGACTTGTACACTCATGCCAACAAGTACTGCAAATGTGTTTTAAAACCTTGCCTTCAGCTGCCCTGTCCCTGTTTTCCTTGTTACACTATATTCAACAGCTTGGGCCACTCAAACTCCAGGGAAAAGAATGGAAAATTGGCCACCCTGCTGCTTTGAAATCTCTCCTCTCTTCTGGCACGGACATCAGAGGCCAAGGTGATGACTGTCCTGCAAAAGCATCTAATGGGTCTAAAGACCATCTTGGCACAGCCATGGAGGGCAACACCACGTGTCAGTGTGGCCTTCTGGGGACCCCACAAGCGAGGGGTCCTGCTGCATCCAGACCCTCCCAGGCACTGAGCCAGTGGAGAACTTCCAGAAGAATCAAGTGGTTTTGCACTGAGCTCCTCTTAGAGCAAAGAGCAGCTCTACACTTTGCAAAGGTAAATCTCCAATAAAGGGAGGCACCTACCAGCTTTTCTGGCCTCTTGCACATACGTGGCTTTATCTCCTGCATTAAAAAAAATATATATAGGACCTAGGGAGCATTAGAGGGCAGTGGTGCTTCTCTGTTCCTGGCTATATTTTAAACTTGCTTTGAATGTTTTCCCAAAGACATACTCCAGTCCAAATTCAGGGAAGCCAGGCTGCCTTACTGCCCATCTTAAACAGGAGATGTACTATGAGGAGATCATCAGAGACAGAGTTTTCTCGCCTTCAGGGCAGTTGCTACCCTTTAACCAATTTCATTAGCACATAACATATTACAAAAAACTTGATGATACGTAACATTAAAGGTATGAGCTGCAGGAAAAAACATGGACACATTTCTGAGGCAAACTAAGTATAAAATAGAAAATAAAGCTAATACGGTATGAAATACTTGACTTTTTTCTAAACTGGTATGTTTTGATAAAGTGGTTGTACTTTTATCATTAAAACAACAAAAGACTGATTTTCTTTTTTTTTTTAAATTACATAGGCATATGTAATTCATTTTAAGTGACCAAAAGTACAAACATGCAGGAATCACTCCAGGACTGGCAGCCAGCCAGATCTGCCACAGCATCAATACAAAACGTATTGCATTGCAAAACTTATGTACAAAGCCTCATCCAAAGTCTCAGAATGTTTGTCCTACACTGACTGAATTCTCCTGAAAGTGATAAGGATTATGGAGAGATTTTCTGTGATATGCAAGTATAATTTTCTTCCTCTGCTATAGGAGATCATTTTTACAGTAAAATACAAGTATGCAGAATAGAAAGCTGAGTTACCACTATACATTTCCATCTGCAACTTTTAGGGGAAGGAGGTTACCAAGAATAATTACAGTTTCTTTTTGCTGCTTGTGCCTTTTTTAGATTAAGTTTGTCATTTTATAGGAAATCCAACCAGAGTCATCGTAATTCATAATACAATGATGGATCAGTCCCTCTGGGGCAGGATGGGCGATTCAGCAACCAGCTCCCAACTGAGTCAGAAGCAGTCTGGGTTCAACCTCTACCATATTCTCTCTCAAAACGTTGAATAAATGCAGGAAATTAATACTAAAATTTGACAAGCCTGTCACCTGTCTCCTCCACTATGTGTCAGAAGGGATTTGAGGGATTACAAGTCCTCCACAGTCTTTTAACCAGCCCCCACAACGAGGACAATTACAAGGATACTTTGGAAACGCTCTGCAGGCGTGCTTGGGTAAGGACTCATCCCGTAAGCACGCATCAGCTGCCTTGGAATGCCTTTATTTTTATCTTGCTTTCTGCCAGGTAGCACAGGTAGTTTGTTTGCTAATGCACTGCCTCTCCGTGCTTCCTGCTTCTGCTATCAGCTGCAGGCAGGAAAAACTGCTTGGGGAGAAAGTGGTTTGTCTTTTTACTCACACAGACTGAGTTCGTTGTTATGGGAACACCATTCATGCTACTCATCCAGAGTAACTTGGTTTTCCTGTAACTAAGGGCATTCTTCCAGCCTGAATCTATCCATACAGGATCTGCAGAGTTTACTCAACACCTGCATATAACTTGGTGCTTTAAACTCCAAGTTAGGGCAGAAAATCATTAAGATTCTGAATGTCCAAAGAGAGAAAAGTAGAAATGCAAGGCACATACAATTTGCAAGTTAGGCCTCTCCTTTGGCTCAAAACTTCGTGGCTTAGGGACCTCTTTATCCACACTTGGCACTTTTTAGTGTCATTCTCTCCATCAATGAGTCTTCCATGAATTCATCCAGTTGCTCTTCAAACTCAGGCAAACTTCCAAGGTCCACAACCCCCGTTTCCACCCTCTGAAGAAGTCTGTATCATCAGAGACTGTGCAGGTTTGTTAGGGAACTTTCTCCTGCTGGCTTTTAGGCAGAAGGGAACAGATCCTTCAAACTTCAGTTTTTGTCCCTCCCTATGGAACTGACCATGTATTTCACATTTGTGCTTATCAGCAAACAGCTGATCCATGCGAAGGCCACTATCACAATACAGCTGCAAAATTCCTTCAAGAGATTTTGGTGAGGATTTTTATCAAAAACCACTGGAAAATCTAAGTCACACAAAACCAGATCATCTCTCCACAGGCTGCTAAGCCCCTTGCAGAGCTCCTACAGACTTGCAATGCCCAACTTCCTTCACGTATCAAGCATGTCTCTCCTAACAGTCCATTATCAATGCATCCACTAGCACCATTATTAAGAACAAGCTTTTTTGGTTATTTGATTAAGACATGCTCCCACAGCAGCACACACCAACCTCACCCACTGTGAGCATACCACAAAAAGCTGATTCTGTTCTATGAATAGGAGAACAGTCCATGAGAGAAATGATTTGCCCAGATCAGATATCAAAACCAGAACAATCCATACACCTTAGCTAAGTTTTACAATTTAACCATAACATACATTATCTTCTACTTCTTCCAGCAATTTTCCCAGGTGTGTAAAGCAACATAAAAGTACTGGTATTCAACAGAAGGAGAAGCTTTGAAACACAACCAGAGCAAGCCAGTCCTAGCAGGATAATGATGGTCCGATCTTCAATTCTGCACTTTCAGATTCAAAGGATACTAAGAATGGAATTCCAGCTTTATTCCTCAGTCAACTTTTTAAGCTACAAAGAGATCCCAGAAATCAGTTTTAACTCCAAGATTTCAATTAAAAATTAAATTAAAAATATGTCCAAACCTTCTTTTTAGTAAGTTCTAACAAAACAAGTGAAAAAGAATGATTTTGCAGCAGGCTACATCAAAAGCAGTGTCAACAGCTCACCTAACCCTTACTCAGGATGCTCAGGAAAAAAAGCACACCACGTTACAAAGCCAGCTGTCCTTCCTTCCTCATCCTAGCCATTACTCGAAGCAGTTCAAAAAGTACAGAAGGAGATACAAGAGATAATCAGAGCAGTGATGTCAGCAGTACCTGAATAACCTATTGTGGGAGACCTCTCCTATTGATCTGCTAATGGCCTCTTCAAACACACCTCACACTCCAGAAAGAGGAGCTGGGGTAAGAGGGTCCCAGTCAGAAAGCAATTATATTAGCTGGACTTGAGGTCACTTGTTTTTCCAAGAAAATGGAGCTGCTTCTCAGGTCAGCGTGCACCTTGGCTTTTGTTCCTCTTTGAATACAGCTTTGTCCTCTGTGACCAGGTTTTGGGGCCAGACCTTTCAAAAAGCAGGACTCTGCACCGAGACTCAGGGCACTGCTGCTGCCTGCCATGGTACAGCTTGAAGACTCCTTCCCCACTGAACTTGTCTGAGCCACACAGCCCAAGCTGTCAGCTCTGGGCACTGCAGTTCACAGGCTTCTTTCAACATTTTCTCTTCTGTTTCAGATGCCCAACTTTCAGATAACAGAGAAGAAAAGCAGTTGTTCCCATGAAACCTCTGCTTCTGCATCTATCCAAGACAGATGCTTTTGGCAATGCACTTGAGTATTCTGCCCCCTCCTACTCCAAAGAAACCAGGACTTAGAGCTCCTGCCATTCCCATTAGCCTGACAAACTTATCAATAGCCTTGTTTCTGATATCTTCCCACTTCTTCCAGTGCAACACAAAAAAAGAAGAGCAATTTTCTGTGAGCATCAAAAACTCGGAAGCATTTAAAAACCCAGAAGATGGCTATAAGAGTGCTGGCAAGATCGTGGGAAACACAGCAGACACCTTTAAATCCCTGGCTCACTTTGTTTTCTCCTCGAGTTTATTCACAAAATTAGCAGCCTCTTTAGTGCATCTCCTGCCAATATCTGCTTACAGTCAAGCACTGTGCAATTTAGGGGCATAGGCTTAATTACGCTGGTAAATTAAAGCATCCATTTTCCCTGGCTCTAGAGGAACAGAAAGCATCCAGGCAACAGCTATGGGCTGCTGGCTGACACATATTTGCTTTCCAAGCAGTAAAACATCAACAGCTTTCCAAAACAACCACTCATGTCACACACAGTATCCAGAACAGCCTCCTAAAGTGTGTAATTCATGGTGGCATAACAAGTAAAATGCCTCAGGCTTGTGCACTGACACTTCCAAAACAGAGAATCTAATGCTTTCTCTGTGGCACATGTGCTACCTCTGCATGTACAACCTACAAGTCTCCAGTGGCCTAGTTGCAATCCACAATATTTCTCAAAATCAGTCCGTTCTGGCACAAGGACGAGTGGACATCAAAGTAAATTACTCCAGGGAAGCTTCAAAACACTCAATTCACTCTCTCCAGATTGCCTATGGCTGCACTGAGTCTGATCAGACCCCCTTCAAAGGTTAGTTTTTTTGCAGGAAGGGCCCTAGTCTGTCCACTCGTTCTTCAAAGAGAAGCCAGCCCATACCTTTGATTATTCACACTGTCTTTCTACACATGCTTTTCAACTCTGTACTTTTATCCAGAGGACACAGACCTGCACTCAATAGTCAAGGGCATGGCCTGGCAAGGACATGACAATAGCAACACTCATTCCTAATATCAACTGGTTTTTGATGAGAAGTATCGAGATGATATTTAGAAGCGCTTAACTTCAAATTGTTTCTTCTGAAGAGCAAGAAGCACCTTCAGGCTCCACTATCATTTACAGAATGCCTAAAAATTATCCCCCAAGACTCCTCTTTCCATACTTACCTATGAAAACTATCCTTCAGTCCTCCATTTTCCCACACACCAAGCTCAGGAGGCAATGCAGATCAATTTCTGAAATAATCACATCTCCAGCAAGTGCTGCCTGCCTGCCATAACCCTTTCAGTAAAGCTATTTTCCATACTACACTTGGATTTGTATCAGAAATCAGACTAGTGATACGTGTTCTACATTTCAAACACCCTGGCACAAGTTGCAACTGCAAAGCCTCAAACAGCAGCTTACCACAGCCAAGGTCCCCCCAGATAGAAATGCACAAGCATTCCAGTTCTGTTCTACAGCAACTTTCCTCTTTCTGTGCACACATTTTTTAAAGGAGCTTGCTACGCTGCACTGGGAGCAGGCAGAAAATGGGAAAGGATTTTAAAAGCCAGAATCACAGATTTTTTTTTTTTACCCCTGATAATGTCACCACCCACAGGACAGCCAGCTTCCGGTCATCACAAAGACACACTTAGGGAGAGCTTCTTGCTCGACTTCCCCTCACCACACTCACCTCGCCTGAGTAACTGTACTTTCCCTTCAGGATCTGCCGGTACAGGCGGGTGCGGTTGTCGTCCTCAAAGGGCATGGTGCCGCTGAGGAGAATGTAGGAGATCACCCCCAGCGCCCACATGTCCACCGAGTTCGTGTAGGGCTTCCTGACCAGGATCTCGGGAGCGATGTACTCCGGGGTCCCACAGGTGGTTTTCATCAGGCAGTCATCTCCCTTCTTCCGTGCGCTCGCCAGCCCGAAGTCCGTGATCATGATCTTGGAATCCGTTCCCGGGTGGTAGTACAGCAGGTTCTCCGGCTTCAAGTCCCGGTGGGTGATCCCCAGCGTGTGCAGGTACCTCACTCCATCCAGCACCATCTGCAGCACCCGCGTGGCGTCCCTCTCGGTGAAGGAGCCTTTGGCGATGATGCGGTCGAAGAGCTCCCCGCCGGTGGCCAGCTCCATGACCATGTACACGCGGTCCTGGGTCTCGAACACCTCGATGAGCTGGATGATGTTGGTGTGGCGGACGCGCCGCAGGACGCTCAGCTCCGACTCGCACCCCTCCCGCCCCTCCCGGTACTTGGTCTCGATCATCTTGATGGCGTAGGGCTGCTTGGTGGCCTTGTGCTCCACGCGCACCACGCGGCTGAAGCTGCCCCTCCCGATCAGCGCTTTGATGTCGTACTTGGCCGTCACCCGGGGGTCGAACTTGGCGCGGTATTTGGCCACTTTGTTCTTGCGGGGCTCGGGCTGGGGGGCGGGCAGGGGGTTCCCGGGGTAGGGGTTGGCGTGATGCGGAGGGGAGGGAGAGCCAGCTTTGATGACAGCCCCGCAGTCATCTCTGATGAAATGCTTGTATATGTCACTGTGGCCCGTGTAAGGTTCGACTTTTTTAACCAGGTCTAGCTGCACATCTTTGGGGGGCTCGGGAAGCACTTTGCTTGTCCCACAGCCCATCACTGACTGGTGTTAATTCCCTATCAAGGCATGTTCCCAGGGGAGCACCAGCAGCAACCACATCCGGGGCAACTCCCACATTTGAATCTTAGAAAAAGAATGAGAAGAAACAAATAAAGAGGAATCAAGGTAGTAAAGGTTCAAACGGAGGGGGGGGGAAAAAATCAAAACAACAGGGCCATGCTATCACAAACTGAGAATTTGGGATTTTCACTTCTTTCTACTACAGAACATGCACAGCGCTCTGCTGTTTTCATCACAGTGCCTACAAACACCCAGTCATGACCAGAACAGATGTGTCCATGGAAATCACACAGTATCTCTCTTTATTAAGGATACTTTGTTTTCTGCTCCCTGCTGAGCACTGAAACAGTCACAGAGCAGTTGAGGCTGGATGAGACTTCCGGAGGTCTTTTTGTCCAGACACAATTGCTTAATAAAAATCAAGTAAAGGAAAAAGTCAAGCGTTTTCTTTAATTTTGTTAAGGAAGTTTTAACTTCCTCAGTCAGCAGCCAATCCAATCCTTATAGTTCTGAGTTTTGTCACTAGAAGATCCACAGAGTACCTCAGCAATTTGTTCACTTAACACATCTTCCCAACATTTTCTTTATATTGAACTTGTACACTGTCTTAAGCCTGTCACTCCTTTGCTCCTGGGGATCAGTGGAATAGCACAAGACGCAGGGAATATGGAGCCAGAGGCACACTGGTTTTAAGGTGCATTTTACCACTGAACTTGCTGCAGCCCCTGCTAAAAGGGAGATGTTCACTTACCCAGAGCAGCTTTCAGTCAGCAAGTCCCTCATGCTCCAAACCCTGAGAAATCAAGGTGGGCTTTCACATCTTTCAACAACCTCAATTTTTCTTTATTTTACACCTTTAGGCACCGAGCGGCTTTCCATGTGGAGCTGCATGTAAGAAGTGGAATTCCTACCAGCTGTTCCAGACTAGGAGCTCTTGCTCATCACACCATATCCCAACAAAACCAAACCAGCTGCACTTGGGCAGCTGGGCATCTGTCTGTGCTGATTAAAACAACATGACTGGTCAGGAGATGGGGAAGCCACCTGTGGCTCTGGCAGTCACAGGGCAGTTTCACATTTGCCCTTTTTGACTCCGAGCCCATCAACACGTGCCTGAGCCTTCACAGGAGGCTACAGAAAACATTAGCCTTGAAAATGTGGTTTTAGGTCTTACCATCACCAGGTGTATCTCCACTCATGCACCACCTCTCCAAGCAACTACTCAGCATGAACAGCAGAAAAGGAACCCCAGCCAGTCTTCCATCGGGAGAAACAGGTGGAGAAATAAGAAATGATTTAAAGGAACACCCAGAAGAAGTTCAGGACTCTACATCCAACCTGGAAAGAAAACCAGGCTTTAGTTAAGATTCGATTTTATAGCCGAACATCACCAAAGTAACTTCTCAAGGGAGAGGCCCTCCTGGCAGCACCCCAAAGTCAAACAACCCAGCCATGCACTGACATTCCTGTAGCAGGGTGCAGGCAGTAGAAATAAAAATCAACTTCACAGAAAGCTTAGCTGACTTTCACCAACCATTGCCCTGGAGGTGGGGCTTCATTCAAATTAATTCAGATTAAAGCACCATGATAAAAAATTAAGAGCTCTGGCTAGTCCTGAATAATGCCTCCCATGGACAGTTTTCCCAGCATTATTGAACCTTAAAGCATATTAAGTGACAGAGAAATGGAACAAGAGCATCCATAAACAAGAATATTATAGAGTAATTCAACATGTAGAGAAGGACTTGTGTAAAACATCCCACCCGTAAATGAAACCAAAGAGATGGACCAAACACTTGAAAATATCATCTATAAATCCACTGATGGCATTAATTGAGAGCTGGCAGCAACTCCAGCATGTCAGGGGCTCCTCCTTGTACACTTAAGTGTTCCACTGAAGGCTACAGAACGCCAGAGCTGCACACCAGAGTCAGCAACAAAATGCTTAACTCAACCTTAGTGCAGGAAATGCTCCTGTGTAATAACCACCAACAACGTGGGGAAAGGAATTAAATAAATGGGGCATTACAAGCTCTCTGAGTGGGAAACCACATACTTGGCAGGTGGCAAACTATCCGGGTGGCAAATTATCTGAGCTACGGCTGGAAGTGGTAGGAAGGAACATGGGATTTATGCTTCTCCCCTTGGAGATTCAGCTCCTCGCCTGCCGTCTCACTAACACATCCCAAATGTGCCTCTCACTGCCTGACATAAACCTGACGCAACCTGGCATTCCCAGTGCGAGCTTCTGGTAGATTTCGGAGGGGAAATCCGGGGTTGGGGCTGCTGCCGCACCGCAGGCAGCTGTGCCGGAGCCAAGGGCTGGCCAGAATCAGCCAAACCAACCGGGATTTCCAAAACTCTGTTTTCAGAGCTCATCCCAACCCAGGCCGTTTGTCGCCATCCTGGAAAGGGGACCCAGGGCCGGGCCGGTGCCGGGAGCTCGTCCCGCAGCAGGGTCGGCTCCAGGCCCGCGAAGCACCGCGCCCGCCCCACTGAGGGGACACTCCGGGACCGGGCAGGGCTCCCTCCCCGGCCCGCCCGCCCCCGCGGCCCAGCGCCCCGGG
>VWZW01001799.1:92261-103133 GCA_013397115.1 Edolisoma coerulescens
GACCCCTCAGCCGCACCTGGGACTCCTCAGCCCCGCCCGGGGCCCCTCAGCCCCATCGCGGACCCCTCAGCCCCGGGACCCCTCAGCCCCACGGGCCCCTGGAACTCCTCACCCCCATGGAGCCCAGGGGCCCCCTTACCGCTCTGGCCCTGCTGTTGCCCGCAAAATCGGGATCGTTCCTTGGTGTGCAGCGAGCCCATAGTGACACACTCCAGAGAGACATCGACTCTTTATTTCAGAGCCGCCCCAGCCTGGGTGCTCGCTGCTATTCCACAAATCCAGCACACCCCGCCGGACTTTCCCTGCCGTTATTTACACAGAGAAGTTCAGGGTTAGTAATTTCCCAAGCACAGCCCCACTATTAAGATTGGTTAGTAATTTCCACAGAAATCACATAACTCCAGGTAACTTCCACTCATGCTCGGGGGAAGGGTCTTCACCTGGGCAGTGTCTTTTTGACCCGTAGAGTGGTTTTTAGTGTTACAATGAAGATAGTGTGAAAAACAAGGTTCACTCTCCTGTGGGAGTTTTAAAGTTTAATAAAGAGACAATAAGAGACATAAAATAAAGCAAAGAGGTAACGGCCGGGTGCCTTGGCACTCTGCCAAGAGCACACCTGATGTCCGGGGTAGTCCCTTTTTATACCATTTTTACTGTCTGTCCTTGCTGCATATTCAATATTTTCCGGGAAGTATTCTGCATGGCCACGCCTTGGGTCCGCCTTTTTAGAGCATGCGCATTTCTTGGTCTTGTGGTTTTTATCTGTCTTGATTCCGGGCTTGGTCCTTTTAATTCCCCAGACTGTGATGGTTGATAACAGCGTGGCCTCTTCGTCCTTCACGATTAATGCTGATAATGGCTTCAGGTCTCTCCGTGGAGCACTGATAGGAGCTCTGGGTCCCTCTGTACTTTACGCAGCGAGTTGATAATAGTCTCTGGGCCTCATTCTCTCGTCCACTTGGAAGTTATCTCACCCGTCCAGGCAGTTGAAACACACTTGCTAAGTTTTGCTAAAAGAAAGAAAACTACATCCACACAGCAAAAAGCATTCCTAACACTATATACTATTTATCTTAATATTTGCGAAAAGCCAACCTTATAATATGCATTTATAACAATAGCTCAGCTCTAGGATACACGGACATGGAGTATTTTGCCAAGTTAGCAATGTTTACATTGACAAACATCAACATCTTAGTTTATTGCGTCCCAAAATCTTGTCAGTTCCAGGATATCCTTGAATGAGGGAGCTGGCTGCTGCCTGTTCCACTGATTAGGTCTCCTTTTCTGCTGATTAGGCTTGAAAGCATACAAAGGTCTTACATCAAAGAACATCCTGCCTTAAGATAATATTGATGTGTTCCGCATTTTGCAACACTGGGACCCTCTTCAGCCCCGTGGGCTGAGCGGTGGCCCCTGGCAGGGACGATATTCCCGCTCCCCATGCTCCTGCCTCGGAAGAGCGGCCACAGTGCCTCCTCTTTGGAGCCAAATCCAGCTCTGACAGCTCCCCAGCAGCGCCTTGGAGCCCACAGCCCATGGAGCGGCTCCGAAGGCTCCCCGCTGGGCTGCGGGACTCTGGAAAAACATTCCCTTTGCAAGAGAATTGCCCGGAAGCATTGGTCCTTTTCCTTGGCAGGGAAAACCCGGTCCCTGTGGGATAGCTCTTGTGCACAGCAGAATAACGAGGCACATTCCTTTCTCCTTTCTTTTCCCCAGCTACTAAGTGCGACAAAACCCACAAAGTTTGCTTGGTAACTGCCCGTGGACTTTCTTCCTCATATCCTTTCCTCATCCTCAAACAAAACACTCTACATCCCGGTCCTGGATGACCTGAAAGCAGGGGGATGAGGGATGACACCTCGCAGGGATACTGACGGCACTCCTTTCCCTTGGGGACATACAAACGCGGCGCTGTCGGGCTTGTTTTCCAGCCTGGCTGTCACGTCATTCCCGAGGTGGTTCAGGTGGAGCGAGGCTATTTTCACACTCCTACCATGCTTTTAAAAATAGCCGGGTTTATTTTAATGCTCCTGGGATCTTCGGCTGTTTAAAATGATTAGTAAGTCATAATGTAGTAAAAGTTGTACCTGCTGATGCACATTAGTGTCATCAGCTTCTTCTCCGTGTAATTCCTGATAAGGCACAGAAATGTGTGAGGGTTGAGAAGGGGCTGCCTGGGCTGGAATTGACAGATCTGGTGAGTTGTGCAGTTCCCTGCAAGAGGAACTCCCCAGTTCTTGTTGTCCCACATAGTAATGTTGCTGCTGGTACGTTTTCAGCCCTCTGATCCCCCTGCTTTCTTTCTGGAGGTGTTTCC
Organism: Edolisoma coerulescens; assembly: GCA_013397115.1. Taxonomy (NCBI): domain Eukaryota; kingdom Metazoa; phylum Chordata; class Aves; order Passeriformes; family Campephagidae; genus Edolisoma; species Edolisoma coerulescens. Next base: position 94,582 of record VWZW01001799.1, read on the forward strand.
ACAGCCACACATCCCCCCACACTGTCCCTGAGAGGTGGCTTAACCTGTGACTGACATGTGAAACCTTGCACGTGTCCCTGTTTAAGTTGATCCTGTTATCTTAGGCTGTTTTTCAAGGTCATCCCAGCTTGTTCCACCAGCGTGTTCCTCTCTGTCATCCTGGCTGACAGCTGTAGAGCAGTGGGCGGCCTCACCTTGGCCACAGATGCTCACACAGGGATAAGTGCTCTGCAAGGATGCGTTTCCCTCAGGGGATGCATCTTCCATTAGTCACTTCCTCACAGCTTTGTTTCCTGACCAGCCTCATGGGAGCACTGAATGAGGCAGTTCCAGGTCCATCATCGCTGAAAAATGTCGAAGAGCCAACAGGCATGGAACCCTTGGGCCACAACCACGGACTTCTGAGAACCTCAATCAGAGCAGCTCCTCTATTATTTATGCCGTGGTGGTGCTCTGAGACCCGCTGGAGCCAAGAGAACTTCACACCAGACATCCATACAGAGCCAACATCCGCCTGGCAGAACACCCAGGGATGAGGTGGGGAACTGTCTGCTCCTCTGTGTGATCCACTGCCTGCCAGGTCAGGCACCTGGTTTGACTTTGGGGGTCACTGCCTGTTGATTCCTGGTGCCTGTTACTCCATCTAGAGCCTTTCCTGCAGCTACAGCAGGAAGTTTTCGGACTGGGATGAGCGCCTTGCTGCTGGGGGCACTGGCTGTGAAGCTCTGAGCGCTGAGGCTCTGCAGCTGCTCGTCCTGCCAGGCTCTGGGTGCCTGGGCTCCCACCAGCACTGCTCCAGCCAAAAACCATTGGGTTTTTTTCTCCCTCCTCCAAGAGGGGACTGGTAACAGGTTTCTGACACGCTCACAAAGCAGTGCAGTGCTTGGGCAGGGTCTAACAGCGTGTTTTCCTGCCAAACGGGCTGTTGTCTCCTTGTTGTTTCTTTTTTTGCCTCCTCCATCCAAGATGCTGCTCTCCCTAGAGAGGAGCCTCCCCCTGCTCTTCTGTGCTGATCCCTTCAGAAATCCCCCACCAGCTCTGATCTCCAAGACCTGCAGCCTGCCTCCAGCCCCATGGGAAGGATTCAGCCCTCGAGGCAGGAATGTCTGTGAAGAATCACAGATTCCTGGAATGTTTTTTGTTGGAAGGGACCTTTAAAGGTCATCCACTTCGAAACCCCCTACCGTGGGCAGGGACACCTTCCACCAGACCAGGTTGCTCAGACCCCCATCCTTGAACACTTCCAGGGATGAGGCAGTCACCACTCCCCTGGTCCCGCAGCCTGGCTGCTCCCTCCTGAGAGCCCTCACCCCTCTGCAAGGATGGGTTCCCTTAGAGTTTTGTATCTCCTGTTAGTGGCTTCTTCACAGCTTCTCCTGTGGAAGCTGCTAAAGGCAGGCTGGGACCAGCAGGGGCAATGCCAGGTACCCACAGGTGAAGGATCCTCTCTGCCTGGAGATGCAGAGATGCTTCAGAGCTGGCTCCAGCACCAGCATAAACCCTGCTTGGGGCAGGAACTTCAGAGCTCCCTTTGCATCCCACACCTGCCTGTGGTGCTGCCAGCTGACTCCAGAGTCTCACTGGGGCGCAACAAGCTGTAATTCCCTGTGGAATGATGGGAACAGCTGGAAGCACCTCCACATCCCCCAGCAGCACAAAGCTGCCTGGGACATTGCTGCACATCCAGAGCATGGGGCAATTTGGGGATCCCAGGGCTTCCTGCTGTGCCAGGCCATAGGAAGCCAGGAGAACAGGGCCCCTCATCTGCGATCAAATGGATGGGGTGAAGTGGGAAACCTGGATTTCCTCTGAGCTGCATCCCTGCCATGTGCGGCAGCGAGCCCGAGCCTCAGCAGCCATGCCAGGCCAGAGCTCAAGGTTGTCCCAGCAAGGCTGAGCAGAGGTCGTAACGGGAGGATGTTCAATTAAAGCTGCTTAAAAAAGAAATCCAACTTTCCATATGCCTCTCTGGAGAATAAAACAGCCCCAAAGCTGAGCGCAGATGGGGTGCCAGGTGGGGTCTGAACACAGCCCCCACGGCAGAGGTGACTCCGGCTCAGCTGTTCCCACTGCCTCCGATCCGCGGGGATTGAGGTTGTCTTTCGGTGTTTCCTTGTGGAAAGTTGGACATTTGGCTCGGCAGAAATCCCCATGCAAGCTCGGACAGTGGCCAGCCCTGTGACATGGTGTCCTCCAGGCTATGCTTGTCTTCCAGTGCCCCCGCTCCCCCCGGGGTGCCAGCAAAGCTGGAGGTGGCGAAGCTGGTGCCTGGGGATGCCAGACTGGGACAGTGGCACTGGGGGCTGTTCTGCTGGTGGCCTCCACACCAGTCCCTCCCGTTAGAGAAACTCAAGTGCGTCCCCACAGATGAGGAGTAATTCCCCAGCTGGCACCTTCGCCAGGAGGAAATTCCCTGCACAAAGGAATGGAGGATTCAGCCATCGTGTGGCAGAGGCGTTGGGCGGCGTGGTGGGAGGTTGGCCCTCATGTCACTGTACCACATGTGCTCACACAGCCACCTCACACAGCCACCTAGAATAGTGTCACCATCTGGTTCCAGCTGCCCGGGGCCACGAGGGCCTCCCTGGCCCCTTCTGCGATTACAAAAAGTGAATTCAAACATCAACTCAGCTGGACTCAGCTGGCCTTTATCCCTTTTTTTTTTAATAATTCAGGTTTGTCTCTTAGAGAAGAGAGGGAGATAATGTCTGCAGAGCATTTAATCTTCTGCCCAAAGAATAGCAGAGAGCAAATTAGGATCTACTCCAATTAATTTGCCTTGATGGGCAAAATCTGGAGAGCGGCCATATCTGGGAATTAAGAACAAAAGCAGGGAGTGTAAAGTAGGTCACCGGAGTTTCATAACCGGAGCGAGGGGTTTTCACAGCACGACGGGTGCTCCAAAGGCTCCCGGTGCCGGGGTCCACCAGTCTCATTCCCCACCATCCACAGGTTTCAGTTGCTTTAAGACGCTGTCAGCGTGCAGGGAGCCAGTTGTTTGTTCTGGGGACAGGAACAAGGACCTTGTCCCTTCCCACAACAGGACACGGCTGCAGGACTGTCCCAAACCCTTGGACCCAACGGAAAGACAGACACCAGCTCACTGTCCCAATTTTGGAGCACCAGAGAGCTTTCTTGGGGTCAGCATGCCCACCCTTGCTGTCACACTGCTGCCCTCGGCCCTGCAGGCATGCCCCTGAAGGAGGATTGGGGGTGACAGGTGGCACTGGGGTTTGGGCAGTGCTTTGCCGTGGACTCTTGCACATGTGGTGTCACCAAGCAGTGGTGACCCACAGATCCACCCTTTCCCAGCATCCCCAGACCCCAGCCCCAGCTTCCCAGCCCCAGCTTTAAAAAAACCTTCCCGCGGTGACACGGTGACACCTTCCAGCTGCAGGACACACGTGGAAGCACAGCCAAGGGTGTGAGCCACGTGGGGTGAAAAGTGCTGGTGCTCAGGACACGTGGTGGCATAGCCAAGGGTCTGTGACATGTACGGTAACATCTTCCAGGACGTGGCACCTGCGTGGTGTGTCTTTCCGCACACAGGGTGAAATGCCCGGAGTGTTTGGTGGGCGTGGGTGGATCTTCCCAGGCTTTGATTCTGGCTGGATTGAAGCAGCACAGTTTGTTGTCTGCAAGTGTCACCATCGTGGTGACAACCTGTCACAGCACCACGTTGGTGACGCTCCGTCTCCCCGGCCACCTCCCACTGCCCCGCTGCGGGACGCTGCCAGCCCCCCCGGCAGCGATCCCACGCTCCCACCCCCACGGAGGTGCCGGCGGGCGCTGCACGGTGCGTGGCCGGCGCCCGGCTGGCCTTTATCCTCTTAGCCACCCTGCCGGGATCCGGCACTAATTCACCCTTAAACACAGGATTGTCAGGAACTGGGAAGGAAAGAATCGGCGGATTATCCCCCCCGGTGCTGGCGTTAGACACGGAGAGCAGCAGCTGCTGGATGAGGAGAGCTGAGGTGGTGTCTTGTCCCGTGTCCCATGGGGCACCAGCCCCGGGATCAGCATCTTCCCCCAGCAAGGGCTGCTGGGACCCGTAAAGTTTTGCATCCCCCCAGCCAGCTCCAGGCTGGTTAGTGAAATAAATAACGGGAAATAAATACAGTGCCCCCCACAGAGCTGAGAAATCAGCAGCAACCACTCAGCCCCATGGGATGAACCAACAATCCTGTAAGTGTTTCCCAGACCTAGAGACTGGCAGAGGACTGGGACAGCCAGGGTGACATCCCAGAGGTCATCAATCACATGTTTAAGTTACCAGACCTCACAGGAAGAGATTTCATGATGAAACAAGCGATAATTTTCCCTGGCTCAATGAGGACAGTGATTAGTGAGCTCCTCGCTCACACGCTGAAGGCTTCCAGCCACAGGACAGTGTGCAAAAGCTTCCCCGAGCCAAAACCATGTGCCCAGCTGCTGGAATGTTTTTGGGACAGCCTTGAAGTCTCCCCGGAAATCACAGAAACAGCAGCAACTCGCTACCCACAGCACGTAGGAGCTCATGGCTCCTGCTCTCCACTGAGCCTGGAACAATCCACAGTGCGGTGGCACTTGTGTTGGCCAGAGGATTTTGTTGCCTCTCCCAAGCGGGATGGTTTCCCACATGCCAGCCAGATTTACCCACCACTGCTGCTGGCACCTGGGGGCCACACCAGCGAGGAGCTCGTGATCTGTGCCACAGCTGGGGTGGCCCATTTGCAATTCCAGTGGCCCTTTAGGTGGCGGGTGGGGAGTGATGGCTGTGCCCAGGAGAGTGGGGAGGTCGCCTCGCCAGCCCAGGCCTAGGGGAGCTGGTTTGCACATTGGCTTTTAGTAGCTGGGAAAAAATATCCTAAATTTTCAGCATAACAGCAATAGGGATGGGAATTACAGCATCTTCCACTGATAGACACAAATTTAGCTGAGTTAAACACCCCCAAATCATCTTGGTTTAACTTCAACAAGTTCCATGTGGACCTGGATAGAGAGAGTTTCAGTTCCCTGGTTTTTTCACTTCCATCATCTTGTTAAAAAAACCCAAACCTCTCTTCCCTGCAAACCATCGTTTTCTTCATGACCATGAATACAGCACGGCCAGAATAAAAGGGGTGGAAAACAGGAACTGTCACTGGAGTTGCCCATCAGAGCACAAGCAATTGGCTGCCAAAAAGACAAAGAGATCTGCGCCCTGTGTTTTCCTAAGGTGGCTTTTAAAACGAATAAACCATTTGACCCACCTCTAAAGGGAATATCTGCTATGCCCAGCCCTGAAAAGCAGCTGTCAGGGAACACCAGGGCAGTGGGAATCGCCCCCTCCTGGGGCTGTCCATGGTCCCGTGGACTGTCTGGCATGGCTGTGGGGAATACACTGGGGGAATTGGGTCACAGATCCTCCCACTGGCCCTCCTTGGGGACTGGTGCAGGGAGCATCTCCTCTCCAGTCCCCAGTGCAAACACGGAGCTTGGGAAGGGGCTCGAGGGGCATCCCATGGCAGAGAGACAGGAGAAATGTAAAAGTGTCTTTTAATATAAATATAAATCCATCTGAAGTGCTGCAGGAGAGGACCTTGCCCCGCGAGAGACGCCCGGGAGGGAGGTGGGCGTGACGGGGACCGGCCAGCACCCTGGGGGACCGACCCGGCATCACCTGGGTACCCCGCGGGCGAGCAGGGCTAGAGCCGGGGCAGCAGCAGCGGCAGGGCCAGCAGGGCCAGCAGACGGGGGTGCAGGGGAGTGGCCGAGCCCCGCAGCGTGGCCTGGTTGGTCTCAGCGGCCGGCGAGCCCTGGGCGCTGGCCAGGCGGCCCCGGGCGCTGCACAGCTCCTGCAGGTTCCCCTGGAACTGGATCTTGCGGGACTCCTGGCGCAGCGACTCCCAGATGGTGGCCGCTTCCACGGGGCATCTCGACAGCACCTCGCTGGCGCAGGTGTGGAAGTCATCCCAGGACCTGGGGAGGAGGGCGGGAGTCGGGGGGGGATGCTGGTGGCGGGTGACCCCGCCGTCCCAGCGGCTCCCACAGGGACACTCACTTGCAGATGGTGTCCAGCTCCTGCGCCTCCTCGCCGCCCTCCTCCTGCTGCTGCTGCTGCTGCCGGACGCTCTGGGCCATGCTGTCCCCCAGGCTGATGAGGCAGTCGGCGAAGCCCTTGTAGATGGTGTCGCACTGTCCCGCCATGCTGACGGGCTCCTGGCTCGCGGCTGCGGGGCACAGAGAGGAGAGACTGAGCTGAGCCCCCGCCGACCCCTCGACAGCCCCCGCCTGCCCGGCTCAGGGGAGTGTGGCCTGAGGGTGTCACCCGGTGGGGATGACACTGGGCTCGGAAATGTGGCGAGGGGCTTCCACGATCCCCCCGGACCGCCGGCATCCTCTCCCTGGGCTCGTAGTGACCCTTCGCTCCTGGCCCGGGAGCCCGACGCGATGTGACGACCCCGCAGCGATGCTGCCACTCGCCGCAGGGCTCCTGCCGGCCGCGTCACCTCGGGCCTCCCGGGCTCTCCCCGGAGCCATCTGTCCCGGCCATTATCCCCTGACAGCAAAGATTAATTTGTGACTACAACAGAAAAAAAACAAAGCAAAGGCTCAGCAAGCTGGAGTCCCTGCTCCGACTGCAGTGGGAGAGAGGGGGAAAGGGGAAAGGAAAGGGGGAGGAGGAAAGAGAGGGAGAAGGTGGGAAAGGAAAAGAGAAAGGGAAGGGAAAGGGGAGAAGGGGGAGAGGTGGCAGGAGGAAGGGGAAGGGGAAAGGAAAAAGGAAAGTGGAAAAGGAGAGGGAAGAGGAAAAGGAAAAGGGAGGGGGAAAGTGGGCAGAGGAAGGGGGAAGGGAAAGAGAAAGGGGAAAGGCGAACAGGAAAGGGGAAAGGAAAAAGAGGAAAGGGGAAGGGAAAACAGGAAGAAGTGGGGGAGGGAAAGGGAAAGGAAAAGTACAAAAGGAAAAGGCACAGGTGTAATTCTGGCTGCTTCATTCTGAGAAGCCCCAATTCCCTGCTCTGCCCCCCAAACGATTCACCACTGGCACTGTCCAAACCCTGGTGCCGGCCACGGGACAATGGGTGACAGGGTGTGTTCGCGAGGACCGCGAGTGCATCCACGGCCGGCGGGAAGCCCAAAAGGAGCTGGTGTGTGACTGTGTCACAGGGAAAACCTGCGTGGTCCTCAGCTCTGCCCTGGGGGTCCTGCAGGCCAGAAGATGTGGGGTCCCTGTGCCAAGTCACAAGAGTTACAAGAGTTTTGGAAATGCCACGGATGTGCACCAGGGAGGTTTCTAATTGAGGACAGCCCTGCGGAGGACCCCTGTGGGAAGGTGACCCCAGAAGCAGCTGAAAGTTTCCCGGTGACTGCTGAGGCAGCCAGGGTGTCTCCAGGGAGCCGTGTGCCTCGCTGCTGGCATCCCGTGCCTGCACCCCTGGAACAGGGTCCTGAGCAAAGTGTCTGTGGTCGTGACTAGCACCAGGGCGAGCCTGACACGATCACAGGGCACGTTAGGAGTTTGCGATGAGAACCCCCTGAGCACAGCACCGCGGAAAGTCTCGGATTGATGCCCGACACGTGGGTCACAAACATCGCAGGTATCGATAGAGAGACCGGGATCCATTGTTCCTCTTTTGACCCAGCCAGGCAACAAGCCTGTCTCCCACCAGCCCAGGGACACAGCAGCTGGCAGGGACAGATGATGCCTCCCCTCAGCCGGCTGGTCCCTGCTGCAGGCTGAGGTTTCACCTCCTGGGCTCCTCTAATGCCCGGCACAAGCCCTCCCCTCCACTCAGCTTCCTCGGCACGAGGCTGGGCAGGGCGAGCAAAGCAGGAGAAAGCGGGAGGGCAAATCACCTCCGCTGCTCCGCTGCAAAACCATGGGGAAAAACCTGCTCCCGGCTCCGTCAGGGAGAAAGCCCAAGGGAAACGCACGGAGGAAGTTTCCCAGGGTGCTGCAGAGCATCCCTGGCTCCCAAGCGAGTGCAGACGCAGCCATCCTGCTCCTGGGGAAGGGTCGGAGTCACCCACCCTCTGAGCCTAAAATCCACCAGAGTTTTGGTGGTCCCTGTCCTCCACCGTCCGTGCAGCCGGAGCAGGTTAACCCCAGGCTCCCCATCTCTCTGCAGAGCAGAGATGTCACTGGGTACCGCTGTGCTCCGCATCCTCCCTCGGCTGACGGAGGAGCGGGAGTGTGGAGGGGACACGCTGGTGCCCGTGAGGTGCAGGACCTGCCGGATAACAGTCCCCCAGCCATCAGGGTGCCCTCCGGCCCCACTGAAAGAGGGCAGCAGGGAAATCCAGCCGGTGCGTGGGGTGGGCACACACTGTGGAGAGCCAGAGCTCGGGAAGTGTCCCCTCCGGAGCAGAGAGAGCCCGGACCGCGCTGTGAAGCCGCGTTCCTCCTTGCCCGGCGTCTCAGGACACGGGACAAGGGTGGATGGATCGCTGAGCCGTGGGGCAACCGGGCACCCCGCTCCTCGCAGCTACAGAGGGTGCGGGACGCGGCCGGGGGTCCCGCTCCCACCCGCCAGCCCCCGAGCCCCGGCGGGGAGAGCCCGGGGGTGTCGGCCCCGCAAGCCCGACCCGGAGCG
>VWZW01001799.1:103271-137420 GCA_013397115.1 Edolisoma coerulescens
GGTAACTCATTGTCCTCACACGGAAGAAATTCTTCCTAATATCCAATCTAACCCTGCCCTCTGTCAGTTTGAAGCCATTCCCCCTTGTCCTGTCACTCCATGCCCTTGCCCAAAACCCCTCTCCAGCTCTCTTGGAGCTCCTTCATGTATTGGGAAGATAGTCTACGGTCTTCCCAGAGCCTTCTCTTCTCCAGGAGAGAGGAGCAGCTGGAGACATTTTTGCTGTGAAAAGGGGAATTTATGTCCCCTTCCCACAGCCAGCAGCCCACCATCCCCTCCTGGCTCTCCCAAGAAGCAAAGAGCACTATATGCCCTGCTGGACTCACACAGGAAAGCTTGAGCAGACTCAGGAAAAAATCTGGGAAGAGAGAGGGCATCATGGCCCCTCACCTCAGGCTCCAGCCTGGAGATGGGTTGATATCCTCAAAGGCCCCTCACTCTTCCCTCCATCACACAACAGAAGAAGGTCTCCACTTTTTTGTTTTTCTCAAAAAGTTTTTTATTGAATTGTTCTTAATGTTATTTCCAAAAAAACCCAAAAAACAAAAAACAAGCAACAAAACCCCCCAAAACTTCAAAATTTAGATAAAAAGAAAAACCTTGGTGTAAAATCAAAACTAATGTCTGAAACGTGGACATGCTCCGATGCACAACAGAACCGGTGGCCCCCCAGGGCTCCTGCAGTTTGCTGCTGCCTCAGCACCCTGACCCAGAGCCCCTCCCCGGGGCACTCAGAGGCATCACCCCCTGCCCAAACCTGCCTCACTGGGTCAGGTGGGCCGGGCACCCCACTGTGGATCTGGAATTAACGAACCTCAGAGTAACTAACTAATTAACAAATTTTAACTAACCCCTCTTGCTCAGCTGACCTCCTCCCTGTGCCTACACCAGGGAGGAGGAGTTTGAGCCCTTCACCAAGGTGTGGGCATGGGTTTCTGGTCAGCGAGGAGCGCGTGGCCCCAGCAGCCCCTGTGCTCGGGCTCAGCGCACACCTCACTGCTCCCTTGCTGATGGCAGCAGATCCAAACCTTTAAAGGGGTAAGAAATCCATCGGCTTCTGCTGCATGAGACATGGACTGCCAGCCAGCCTTGGGGACGGATGGGCAGGTGAAGAAGAGATTTAACTCTCAAAAAAGAGGCTATTTAGGAAAAATAAGCCAAGTGAATGTTCAGTGACTATCTGGAACTATACACAGATGGCGTTTGCCTTAGAGACATCACACACGTGTTGGTAGATTTTCTGGCAAGAGCTCTGAACACCAGCCAGACGTCGTTAGTAACTACGGCTCTGCTGGGAGGGCCTCGGTGGAGCAGCCCCCCAGGCAGCCAGGTCCTCCTAGGTCATGCCAGGGGTGACCAGGCCCTGGAGCATGATCATGAGGCGACGCGCAGGTTTGCTCAGCGGGTTGTGGGGTTCCACCTGGAGGAACTGGAAGAGCTTTTGCCGCACCTGGTTCATGACTGACCCCATGTGGTCTCGGGTGATGGGGTCGCTTTGGTCCAGGTGCATCACTGCATCCTCCAAGTAGCTGAAGGAGAGAGAGCAAGGTTAGGACCAAACCCAGCATATGATCCCAATCTGATTCAGTTCATGTTAGCACTGAAGATGCACAATTTTGCTCCCCACTCCACCCAAACTCTGCAGTATGTTCAGCTGTCAGGAAATAAATGTTTCTGACTCACAACGGAGTCTACCTATCCCTTCCTCAACATGTGAGGGCAGCCTACAGCTCCCAGCTTGCCCACCTGCCCCATGACCTGGCTGCTGGAACAAAGGCAGGTGCAACAGCCAGTGAGAACTCCCCATGGCGCTGGAGGTGGCTCTCAGTAGATATTTTCTTAAAAGCCTTTAAGCAGAATTAGTCACTCATTACACAGTAAAACCCCTCAGCAGTGAGGCTCAGTTTGTGTAGGGTTACATCTAAGATCCATCCAGGAAGGGGTGGGAGAAGATCAAGACTTTCACCAACAAGACACTCTGAAGTTCAGATGAGCCAGCAGCTTTCAAACCACAGCCTGAGAAAGGCAATGTGGTCACTGCAGATTTTCAATAACAATGCAGTTTAAACGTCACAGCAGCAGCTTTAATCCCAATGACCAGTTTGATCGTAACTTGAAGCTCTTTTCAGTTTTTCTAGCTTGCTTTATTCCTAGTAAGTTGAGTTAAAAAATTTTATTTAAGTAATTTTCCCATACAAGCCATAGTCAAAACCTGTAGGTACCTTAACAGTTTAGCTTTTAAGGGCAGATAGCAGGGTTTTGACTCAGACACTAAAAATGTTCATGGCAAGTATCAGTACAGTCACTATTTTGTCACACAAGCTTTGCTTGGAACATCCACCAGAAATTTTTCCAGGAGCTCCTGCTGCAACCTCCCACTGAGCCTTTCTGACAGTCACGACAAGAAACTGCTGACACAAAGTCCAGTGTCGGGTTAAGAGCTGAGGACAGAGCAAACTTGCCCTGGATATTATACTGTCCAGGGAACATGGCACTATCCCTCCTTCTGCCTCCACAAGGAAATTGTTCCCTGGGGAATGGGGATCGCTGCACAGGCTGCAAATATTTACAGGCTACAATTCCAGAGGTACTAGCACCTACTGCTGGGTACTCCTTCCACCACTACCTCAGGGCAGCAAAGCTTTCCGTGGCAATGCTGACGTATTTTTCTGAGTTACCACTGGCTGTAAACATGTTACTGGTTACTGTAACATGTTACATGTTACTGTAAAACTGTTACTGGTCAGTAACAGGCTACAGAAGCTCCGACTCCTGTTGAACCATCACCTTCCACTTCCAGGCAGTGAATTTAAAGCCAGTGCCAGGAACAGGACCCAGTTCTCCGGTCATACTCACTTCAGCTTCAGCTCCGTACGAGTGCCCAGATCTGAGGAGAGCTGCTGGATGAGGGAGAGCAGCACAGGCTGGGACAGCGGGCACGGATGCTGTCCAAATACTTGCTGAGTATCCACAGTCTCACAGACATACAGAACCAGGTTGAGATCAGCTGCTGTTAGAGCCTGCAAGGAAAACACAGCTAGAACAGGGAACAACAGGTGGGTGAGGGACACGGGACAGTGACAGGCCTGGGATGCTCAATGACTCGACAGTCTCCTCTGGGAGCAAAACCCTCTGCACCTCTGCTGTACAGGCCAGCAGGGCCATCTTTAGGCTCTTGCTCTTTGCTCTGAGGACACCTGTGTCTGTTCCAAGCTGAACAGAGCACAGCTAGACAGAGGGGAGCAGGTTACTGTCAGCAGCATGGAACAGGACCAGCAGTGCTATCATTCCCAGAAGGGTTTGTCTGCAGCAGCTCAAAGGGATCTGCCTATATGTTCAAAGTCAAAGGCAAGGTCAAGCCCCAGCTGGCAGATCTGCCTGGAGAGGCTTATGAAGCTGTTGCTCTTCCGAGGTGTGCCGCATGTCACGGCTGATGGCAAAACATGCTGGTAACTGGAGCACTGACACTGTCCTGACAGGACACGGGCAGGGATGAAGGAATTTAACTGCTACCAAATCATGGAACCTGCATGGCTCTGGCTTCACCTGCATGAGAGCAACTGCACCCCTCAAGCACTCCACTGCCACAGGTCTTTGCAGTCAACTCCTGTGTAAGCTGTTGTGAGATTATGGGCCCACCCCAAGGAGCCCTTTTTCCTTCTCAGTCCCCAACAAACAGTGGATGACTACCAGGAAAACTAGGTACCTGCTGGAAAGCTTGGTTGAGGTGTCCCTGCTGGAGCAGCTGAAGGATGTGAGTCTGCTGGGACTGGAAATCCATGTGAGTAGAAGGGATGGGTGTCCCGGCTGCCGAGCGCATGGCCTGGACGATGCTCGAGGTGACAGCTGCTTGCTGCTCCTTCATAGCCAGGCTCACTTCTCCTTTAATGACTCTCTGCACCTGGGCCAAAATAGACTCCTGCATGCTGAAAAAAACAAAACAGAACCCATGGGCACCTCTGAGAATGGAGAGCTGAGGGATAACACTGCACAAAGCTTATACCAGTGAGAACGCACAGGTCGGTTTGCTTCTTGTAGTGTGGCTCCCCAAGGGTTCATACAAATAGATCTGAGGCACAGGCAGCTCTGTGGCCAACACCACAATGTCCCAGGGTGCACTTGGAAGATGCTGGGATTCTGTGCAGGAAAGTGACATTTCAGGGAACTAAGTCTCTCATTAAACAATGTTTTAAATCTTTAATGTCTCTGCTCACAAGCAAGGCGACTAAGCTGTGGGGTTATCTCCAAATGGGGCCAGCTTCCTACATGAGATCTGTCAGATGCAGTTCCTAGCGTGCAGATGACACCTTTAGAATGAGAACACACTTACACTGTGCCTGTGACTTCTCCACAGAAGAGCGGTTCACAGTGCAGACTCTGCTGCTCTGTGTGACACCTTTTCCCTCAAGGGCTGGATTCTCCCCTCTTACAAAGGGTACAAAGTACCAAACCTGCTCTACCGCAGGTAGAAAAGCAGGACTTCTCTGGGAACAAGCACAGCCCATGCAACAAGACCAGGATTTAGTCTGGTGGCCTTCCTGGCAATTCTGGCCTGCACTGAAGACCCCAGTGTGCTCTGACATATGTTCTAGTGCCTTAAAATAGACAGGGTTGTTCTGCCCTGCAGGTGACCACCAGCCAATCCCAATGCCTGGCAATCTGCCACTGCCTCACTGCGTGAATGTGCTGGAGGCACTGCTGGGATCCCATCCTGAAACCAGGAGGGCAAAGCACGAACTGTTGCAGAGCAGCTGGGGGGAGAGAGAGTAGCCTGTAGAAACTGTAATGCCTGAGGACAAGGAGTAAAGAAAAGCCTTCAAAAGACACCTCTGAACTGATCTTCAGGAGTGTTCAGATTTGAGTGTGCTTAGGGGTGCCTTAGATCCTTCTGCTCTCCATTGTGCACATGGGACCTAGGGAAAAGCAGACCCTGAGCTTCCCAATACAGCTGGGAAACCTTCTGTGGGCAACAGTCACCAGCCCACGTGCTTTGCCATACGTGCAGGGCCAACAAGCAGCCCCACAGCACTCCTGGCTTGTTTCCGCAACTAAGCAGGGAGGGGTGCTTGTGATACATGCATGTGCCTCTCAGTGACATCTCTTTCCACAAGCCCAGCTGCCAACTTACTTGCCCACGATGATGTGCAGCTGGTGCTGCACCTCGGCATGGACGCTGGCCGCGATGGTGGACGCCAGCTGCTCCGTGGTGCTCTGGAAGGTGCTGATGAGCTGCCGGAGCTGGTTCAGCAGCGGGTCCCGCACCTCCTGCTCTCGTACCTTCTTGTTCTTCAAGTGAGCCTCCAGCTGCTGGATATCTGCAACAAGCAGAGAGGGAGACATTTGTGCCATCTGTACCCATGGAGATGATCAGGGCAGAAATCCAGCTGCCAGGCTCTACATGTTCTCCAGCAGAAGCAATTGCTGACCCGTGTATGAACACAGGACAGAGTAGAAGCACAAGCCTTGTTTGGGCTGCATTATATTAAACTAGAAACCCGGCTTGCAGTCTCCCCATCACACAGGATCACACAACACAGCAACAAACCCACCAGTTCTCCTACAACAGACTTCTACAGGCACTCCTTGTTCAGAGGAGAGAAAGGCAGGAGTGAGGGTGTTTTATTTAATACATAGTGTGAATTGTGATCTGCCTTAGTTCAATGCTAATGAAGAAAGAAGGGGAACATTTCTGACAAAAAAGAAATCATGTCTGCAGAGATTTAAAATCTGTATTTTAAAATATCTTATGAAGTGGCCTGATCAAAAGGGAGAAGAATGTAAGCTCTCGTATTCGTGGGGGACTTGTGAGGAAGAGGAAGGGTGCAAAATAAACAGCAGCTGGAGACACCCTGCAGATCTATGGCCAACAGAAGTCACTGTGCTAGCACTGGCCACATTCAGGCCTTCTCAGAAAGCAGCTCTGCAGAGTAATACCTGTCCAGCCCCACCAAAGGCCAAGGACCTGCATCCCAAGCCTGAGAACAGGAATGACCTTCCCCAGTGCATCAGTGTACATTTTCCTCACTTAAGGAGGGCCTTGCTGCAGGACTGCTACCCTCTCCATTCATCATGTTCCTGACACCAGGGTGGGGTAATCCTGCAGCTGGGCTTTCCTGCTCAATAGATAAAGTTACAGATTCCCAGAACACAGCTGACTGTTTTGCTACGTGGGCTACAAAGACCAGAGGTGAATCTCTGCTCTTAAAGCACCACCCACAAAAACCTCCCCACTTCTGCTTCCCAAGTATAAAACAGAACACACGGACGGGCTAAGAGGTTAAACAATCACCAGTGGAGCTCTGAAAGGCAAAAACATAAGGCCAACAGGTTGCCAGCCACTAATGCAAATAGTGCAGAGAGGAGGTAAAGAAGAAAACCTACTCACATTCCTGTGTGCCCTGCTTGAAAGTGTCATTGATTTGCTGGAACATGGACTGGCAGCTCTTCTCGAAGGCTGGCAGCACGACGCTCTGGAAGGCCTCCCTGTAGGCTGACTGGATGGGTCCCTGCAGAGTGTCAGCTGTGGCCCTCACAACACTGTCTGTAAGGTTCTTACAAGCACACACAGAAGATTCCAGAAAATTAACCACAGCCTGCTCCAGGACTAAGGATATAGGGAAACACCAGGTCCCTGCAACACACCCACACCGGGTAAGGACAGCCCAGTGTCTGAGGGTGCTCCCTCAGCTCTGCCCACTGCCCAGGCTGCACCATGACTCCAGCAGGCAGAAGCTCTGCTTGCTCAGGGGCTGCCCAAAACCAGCACCACTCCTCTGTACTTCTGCTGCAGAGCAAAGGAAGGTGGCACAGTCAGGCACAGCTCCTTTCCCCTTCTCCTCCTTCCTTCCCAAAAGGACATATTCCCTGCCAAGGTAAGTAAGCAGCTTGTGCTCCCTAAATAATGTAGATATGGAGAACAGAATGGAGCCAGTCAAACGT
The DNA here is from genome assembly GCA_013397115.1 of Edolisoma coerulescens. NCBI lineage: Eukaryota > Metazoa > Chordata > Aves > Passeriformes > Campephagidae > Edolisoma > Edolisoma coerulescens. The sequence continues at coordinate 110,211 of VWZW01001799.1, forward strand.
TCATCACTTGACTGATTGAGTTGGCCCTAGAAGTCACTGCTGTGGTGAGAATCTCTACTCTAGTAGAAAATGAACAACTTGGTAAATGAAAAAAGTGCTAATGAGGCAAAGTGGGCAGGGGAGCATACAAAGAGCTTGTTCTCCTAATGAGACCACGAAAGAGCTTTGACTACCGGCATTACCTAGAGACAGAGGTGAGAGGAAAAGGTGCAAGAAGTTGCTACCCAGGCAGGTGACAACTCAGTGTCCCCAGGAAAAGCTACTCTAGTTCTCCTTACCTTTGATTTCACTAGCTTGGTGATATTCTCTTTCAGTGTCCCCTCAACAGCAGTGAGCTTGGCAGCAATCGTATTACTGAGCTGGCTGACAGTAGGGTCCATACTCTTGGAAATGCCTAGGAATAACAAAAACAGGACAAAATTGCAGCTTTAAGCCTAAAGTCACACTTCAAAGCCCAAAAAAGAAAATGGAATCAAATGATTCTTGGATACGACACAGCAAGGGACAGTGATCACAAACTTTGCTTGGGGAGCTAAGGTTGGACATCTGGAGAGAGTTTTCACTAGGAAGGTGGTACAGCTCTGGAAGTCACCAGAAGCTGTGGAACCTCCAGCCTTGAAGGTTTTTAAGACTTGGTATGACAAAGTCACAGCTGACCTGATCCAGAATAGCAGGTAACCCTGCCTTAGGCAGCTACTGGCTGCAGGCTTTCCCACCAGCAGCTTTTGGAACATTTCCTTACATGCACGGTGCCAGTGCATCGAGAAAGGGCTAAGACAAGTTCAAGCTTGCTCCAGCCAAGTCTCAGCATTTCCAAACTCATCAGCCTGTTTCACCTTTCTCCACTGAACAGACCACAAAGGCCTTAGAGATTATAATGGAAGGTCAGACCACACTCTCTGGAAAGGCATTCCCTCTGGAGCCTCATACTGCTTCTAAACCACAGCCCCTCTTCTTAGGTTACAGTGGGGCCCAGGGCAGTCTGTTGTGCAGAGCCTGGTGTTCACACAACCTTACTCCTGCTTCATACAGTGCCAGCACTTTCGCAGTGGGCTTTCCATCCCCATGGAGCTGCCTGTAGGGATCCACCTCCCATACTTAGGCAGCCACACTCACACTGGGGCACTGTCTTCTTCATCTCCTCCCGAACGGTCCTCTCCAGACGGTTACACACAGCTGTGGACAGGGACTGGGAGAGCTGCTGGGACAGGTGCTCCTGGAGCTGCCCATTGCGCTGCTGCCCTTCTGTCAGCACCCGGTCCAGTCTTCTCTCTAATGAGAATTCGTGTTAAGGAGCACAAACAACAGATTTCCTGTCTACTCACAACACTGCTGTCCACAAAGACAGACAGTAGCCTCACCTCCAGAGGCTCAGTGAGAGCAAATGTGCAGCTCTGGTGAAAGAGGGGTCTCATAACATTACTGCTGTGTTCCTGAAACAGGGTGCTCTTAAACAATTGATCAGGGTGAGAGAAGAGCTTTGGAAGGTAGGATAGGAAAGTCAAACAGCTAAAAGAAGTTGGACAGTACTGTTTCCTACATATTGTGGTTAACCTGGCTGCCCCATAGGCAGCTCAGCCCCAGCCAACCACTCACTCACTCCTCTGCAGCAGGATGGGGGACAAAACAGGCAGGGTAAAAGTGAGAAAGCTCATAGGTAGAGGTAAAGATAGTTTAAGAGGTAAAGCAAAAGCTGCACATGCCAACCAAACAAAATAAGGAATTCATTTACTACTTCCCATCGGCGAGCAGGTGTTCAGCCATCCCCAGGAAAGCAGGGCTCCCTCACGCCTAATGGTGGCTGGGGAAGACAAACATCATCACTCCATGTGTCCCCTCTTCCTCCTCCTTTCCCCCAGCCTTTACTGCTGAGCACATACAGTGTGGGGCATCCTTTTGGTCACTGGGGATCAGCTGTCCTGGCTCTGTCNAGGTAGAGGTAAAGATAGTTTAAGAGGTAAAGCAAAAGCTGCACATGCCAACCAAACAAAATAAGGAATTCATTTACTAGTTCCCATCGGCGAGCAGGTGTTCAGCCATCCCCAGGAAAGCAGGGCTCCCTCACGCCTAATGGTGGCTGGGGAAGACAAACATCATCACTCCATGTGTCCCCTCTTCCTCCTCCTTTCCCCCAGCCTTTACTGCTGAGCACATACAGTGTGGGGCATCCTTTTGGTCACTGGGGATCAGCTGTCCTGGCTCTGTCTCCTCCCAACTTTTGCCCACCCCCAGCCTCTGCCTGGTGGAGCAGTGTGAGAAACAGAGGCCTTGACAGGGCTTAGAAACAGCAAAAACACCAGTGTGTTATCAGCATTGTTTTGGTCACAAATCCAACACATAACACACGTGACTGCTGTGAAGAAAATTAACTCCATCTGAGCCAAAACCAGGACACCAGAAACCATCAAGTCCATTATCCATAAACAGCAAGTCGGTAAATATGTTTCTACAGGATGGAATTAGTGGACATAAATGATACAGTGCATGGGAGCAAACCCAGGCTTCAGTCTGCTCACACCTCATGAAGCAAGCAAGCTCTCTGAAGGAGCCAACATACAAACACATCTTAAACAAACAAACACCAAACTCCGACAAAACAAAGAAATGACAAATCAGCTGCTGACAAAATTCAGTCCATGCATAAAGTTGTGCAGAAAGGAAAAATTATTCTAGTATCACAAAATAGCTCTGGACACTGAAATTGAGTAGAAAGGTATCTAAACTATCTGTGAGTACTAGACTGATGGCCAAAAAAGGAAAATTCAAGACTAATTAATAGAGAAACCTGTTGTCATAGAAGTTAAGAGTGGTTTCAGACACGAGATAGGCTGGAGCTGCTCAGTTTGGGGAACATAACCAAATTCAGTGCAGCAAATGTACACAGGAACCAATGACTCACAATACAATACAAATAATTGAATACCAGGTTTGAAAGCACCAAAAGATAATACTTCTCAGACAAGACATAGGGGACCTGTAGACCACCATATGAATAAAAGTGGACAAACAAGATAATTCTGTATCCAGCTATGCAGTATGGCAGCCAGATGCTATTTCTGGTGCAAGTACTGACTTGTCTTAAGGAGGAAAGGAACAAAGGATCATCCCATAATTACTCTTGTGCAACGGGCCACTGCCTGAGGTGGGATAATGTACCAAGTGCACCTCTGGTCTACACCAGCACTGCAGCACTTATGGCTTATTGGGTAACTAAGATTTAGTGGCATGGAGAAAGTGTCAGTTCTTCTCTGTTCTATTTCTGAGTTTCTTACCCTTAGAAAGGGCCTGAGAGGAACTGAAATAGTTATAGTGCAGCCAGGCAATCGTACTGCACCTACAGCCCCACGCTCCCAAGATCCTCGACCTTTCTGAGCCTTCCTCACGCCTCTAGCCTGCCTTGCAGCCTTCCACTCAACATCTGTGTACAAGGATACGCTCCTGCTCCTGCTGGGAGTCCATCACCCTCTCCATGTGGCCCATGAGGGAGCTCTGGATGGCATCGAGGTGATCCGTGAGTCTCTGCAGCAGCTCCATCTGGTTCTGCCGCAGCTCGGAGAGCTCCCGCTGTTGGCTCCTCAGGATGCACATCAGCTCATCCTGGAACTCTGGGGTCACCTACATGTGGAGAGGACCAGCATTAATTTCTAACAGGACTGGAGGTCAGCTGAGCTTTCTGCTCAGCATTGAGTCAACCCCTGTGCTTGGAAGAGAAGCGTAACACACAACCCAGCAAACAGGACCAGCTTAACTCCTGCTCCCAAGAACTTCTGTGCCAAGGAATAAACTGATAAAGCAAGGTTCCTGCATGGAATTAATAAATGCTTACTTAGAATATCAACTGTTTAGATTCAAGACCCCCTTCAAAGCAGATTTTATTTGCTTTTAGCCAGATACTGAGAGTAATGTGTGAATGTAAACAACGACCTCAAACACTCATGAAAGAGCTGTGCAATCAGTACAGTAAGGAGGTTTCTTAGAGCTTTTCCAGCTCTTTTATTTATTTATGAATAACCAAACAACTGCAGAAGTATAAATCTATAGTGTGTTTTCTCATCACTTGCTCAAAACAGTTAAAGGAGTGTGAGGAGCCACCCATAAGGGGAAGGAACAAGGAGACACACACATCAAGGCCAGTCCCCCTGTGACCCTTTCTTTGGTGGGAACAGCTTATCTATCTGCAGGCACAGGCAAATATGAGAAGGAGATCATCAGTCTGGAGAGCACAGAGCACAGAGCACAGAAACTCAGAGCACAGAGTTCTCTGCTGCATGTCAGCACAGAGCAATGTCAAGCCCAAGTGCAGCCCCATCTCAACCTGCTCGGGCATGGCCCATGATACTTCAAGGAACTGGGATGAACTTTCTCTTAGGTCTTTCCTAGTAAGATATGAAGCATCACGAAGAGCAGCTCTGACTCACCTGATTATTAGATGATCTTGGTGACTGGTTCACATCCCTGGAAATAAACAGAGAAAGAGTAGTAACCCAATTATGTCAATTAACTCCTCTTATTATCCAAGTCTTCTGCCAAAACAGATCACACATTTTATGGTTGCTTTAGATTTTACACTCCAGCTCACACTTCCGTTCTGCCTTGTGTAACATGGAGAACGATGGGAAGGTGATGAAATCCCAGTCCTTAAAGCACTATGACTCCATCATCTGCACTATTCACAGACCCTGAAGTTCCTTACAGACTGGTCCCTTTGCAGGGAGGAGACCTGAACCAAGTGGTAATGAGGACTGTTACAAAGTGCACTGCACACTTGTTTTTCAGTTCTGTCCAAATTCAAAGCCAGGGAAGACTTTGCTTTTGAAGGTCTCCCAATATTTTACCAAAGAGAAAATGAGTATTCATTTGTTAAAATTTAGAATGAATGAGCACAAATTATCTGGTGTGATTCCAGCTCTCAAGGCAAAGAAACTAGAGATGGACTCCAGCTCATACAGCAGAATAAAGAAAAACACTGAACTGATCCCCTAATATTGCATGTCTCCATCAAAGTCACAGATCTATGAAGAAAAGCAAACATTTTTAGTTCCCAGACAGTACTCACTCATGAACTTTAAAAGGACTGAGGCAGAAAAAGTGAAAGTCATTTCAGAAGCCAAGAGCTTCAGGGCACCACGGTGCAGGACCACAGCCAGAATTAAATGCCATAGCCCATCTTTGTTGTGATCTGCACAGCTAGAGATCCAAATCATGGAGCTATGGGCACACAAGAAGAGGTGGGAGCCCCGTGCAGAAGCTGTGCTGCTCTCCTCACACTGATGCAGACAGATTGGTCTAACGTGCCATGGGCAGACCCTTCCAGTCACCAATTTTCACTTACAGGATATTGATATAGGCATGTTCAGAAACACACAAAAGCAGCAGCAGGTAACAAATGATAGATATTGCTGCACAAGGGCACCGTGCCACTGTTCAGAAGCCAATTAGAAATGGAGGCCATTGTGATACTCCCAGCATCACAGTTCCAATGAAGCCTTCACTGAAACCAGTGAAAGGACCCAGTGTCCCCTCACAACGTGCAATTTACCTCCCACACATTCTTCTCAAGCCCAGGCTATATTTTGGATTTTGAGTCCCAGCTGCAGATAGTGCAGAACTATTCCCACGCCTGAGTGACAGTCAGTGTTTGAGTAACCAGCAATGCTTTCTGTGGAGTTCCTGCCCTTTGCAAACGGGGTGAGGGTTGGGAGCACTTGGCTGCTGCCTCAGACCCCAGTGGCTACAAGAGGTTGTGGCCCTGCCCAGCTGGTCCCAGAGCCTCCTGTGTCCTGGCAAGCCCAGCGTACCCGTCATCCTTCTTGCCCTTCCGCTTTAGCTTTGGGGAAGCCCGGGGGGATGCCTTGACTTTCCAGTCCTTCACAGGCAGCCTCTGCGCAGATGCTTTGGCACCAAAGCCACCTGACGTAGAAGCCAAGCTTGCAACTTCATCATCATGGTCACTGCGAAGGAACAGCAGGGGAGAGGACATCACTCACAACACTGGACTGTGTCAGCCTTCACGGAGGAGAGGGATTCACACAGCTCTTCATCCACACACAGCCAGAGTCAGCTCCAGACAACCCCACCTTAACCTTTCACAGTCTCCTCTCCAGAGGTCAGAGCAGGCTGCTCTGCTTTGATCCAGGTCTGCTCAGGCTGAGCTCGAGTGCTGTGCAGCAAGGCTTGGAGGGTCCCTGCATTAGGGACAGCTGAGACCCAGGCAGTGTGGCTGAACGATGCCCGTTTAGCTGCAAACACTGGCACATGAGCCCCAGGATGGCCTAGCAGGGAACCCAAGCACAGCACATCCTTACAGCTTTACAGACAGCAAGCACTGAACACAGAAAGCATCGCAAGAACAGAGGAGGATCGGGTGAGCCTAAGACACCTGGGATCCTCAGTACCTTGAAGACTTCCACTTGCTGACCAGCTTCCAATACAGGCTGCCCATTTCAGTCTGAATTTACGTGTGGATTGTGGACAACCCTCAGCTGTCCAAGAGGGCTGAGCTTGTCAGGCACACAGAATGTGCCCACAGAACTTCAGGGGGACTCATAAGGGAGGAAGGATGTCAGAAGCAAGAAACTTACTCCTGAGGTACCCTTATATAAGGCACAATATTTGGAAACTGATCCCTTAGTAGCTTTTTACTGGTAATTAAACCAAGCTTGGTCCATGCTTTTAGAAGCAGCATAATCAAACCTTTCCCTATAGACAATAAACTGGAGAGTGCCCAGAGGCCAATCCTGAGATGAGCTGAAGTCATGAGAATGTTGAGGAAGCTGGGCTGCAAACACACGTTAAGTCAGGAGACAAAGCAGAGACATTCACCCCACACATGAAGGCTGGCTGGGGACAGAGGCACAAATGCAGCCTGAGCTGAGTCCATGCAGGGTGAGAGAGGGGGCTGAGCACTCTGGTACCTTTGTTCTGCACTGGCATCCTGGCTGTCATGCTGCAGCAGGTGGTAGCTGTGTCGATGGTAGGAAGAGCTCTTGTGCTTTTCTTCAACCTCATCCCTTGGGCTAGAGAGGGGAAAAAAGAAAATTCCATCATGGAAGTCTCTTTCAGCTTGGATACTCACTCTCCCCACTTCTCATGAGAGATCCTGATAGAAAGTCTACAACAAAAATCAACCCCACACTGATCCCACAGATCCAGGAAGAGGCAGGTGTTGTGTAGAGGCACTGAACACTTGATCTTGTCCAGAAGGAAGAAGCAGCTCAGCTATGCTAGAAGCACTAACCAAGAACTATCTCCCAACAGCCATTCATACAAGACAGGTAAGCCACTACTCAAACCTGGCAGCACAGCATACTTCAATGAATAGCAGCATCTTGGGTTGGTTTTTCCTCGCTTACTACTGATCACTGGAGCAAAAATCATCATTGTTCCTTAGTTCCTTAAAGTGTCTGAGGAAGTGTGTGAATGTGATGGGTCAGCTCTAACAGACAGAACTGTAACAGTGGATCTAGTCTGAGTGTCACAATGATTTTGAAAACAAACTGCATGTGTTTCTAGGCTGTAAATTAGGTCTGCCTGAATGCAGCTTGCAGGAAGAACTTTAAACAGAAGTGAGCACTTGTGAAATCTCTCACAGAGACAGCTGATCTGATATTCTGATATAAGATGTCCTGAAGAATTCAAAGACAGAGTGGGATTGAGGGGAGTTGCAAACTTCTATAAAAGTATTTTCTCAAGTTCATATCATGAGTAAAAGAAAAAATATTGTGTAGAAACACAGTCTTAATGCCCTCCCAAGAGCCATCAGATGGGACTGTTTCCTGGAACAATATCCTCAGCTGTGGAGGCACAAGGCGAGGCCTTTTTCAATTCTGATGAGGGAACAGTCGAGGACTACCTGAGGGATAACACAGACCCTCTCAGCCCTCTAGTCCTGCTGAAAAGGAAGGTGTTTGCAGGTTCTCATGGTGCATCTAGCCCTGGCCTGAGCAGACTCTGGAGATGCCAGATGCATCTTGCTGTTCTCATCCCACTACAAGACAGGGACACTAATTCTGTGATGAAACCCAGCACCAGCATAACAGATTGCTCCTTCTAGGCAGCCTAAGTGATGTTGCACCATTCTTCATTCCTGCTCCACTGCCATTCATTTTCTGACTGCTAAAGTACTTTGTTTATCTATAACACCAGCTGCATAGAGCCAATCCTAGAAGAGAGATATACAATTAAACTATAACCAAACCTATGTGTTAATTGATTCAACAAAAGCCTGCAGGAATGCATCACCTGGGGCAGAACTTAGCTTGTACTGGTTTGATTTCCAGAGCACACACACAAAAAAAATCATATCTCAAGTCTCCAGGTGAACATGGAGGCCAATAAAGTAGACTTTTCACCTTCTTAACAGAGATCATTTGTGCTGCAAAGGGTATCAGAGAGCAAAAATGGTTAGAGGTGGCCTAGGAAGTTCAGGACAGCATACAGACCAAGCACACATGAAGGCTGACTCATCAGATCCCTTAAGGGACAGAGGAAAGGAGAACTATCTGGATTAATCACAATGTAAGAGCTTTTCACCAAGCTGCCCACTTGGCAAGTGCAAACAAACTGCCCTGTGCCAGACAAACCCAAGTGATTACCTGTCTGCCATGCTGTTCCTGGTTTCCCGGGTTATGTCAGGAGCTGCTGGCCATGGCTGACTCACAACACTGTCAGAAGCTGCATTTTCCTGAGTTAAAGCAGTCTCCAGTAATGATGGAGCATTCAGTCTGTCCACCTCCACTGGAGGCATGTCCAAAGAGTGGTGGCTGTGCTCGGAGTTGTGGCGGTTCCTGGGAGACAGCAAATGCAGGGCCGAGGCGGCTGAGGCCATGCTGTCTGCGTGGTGACCGGGCTCCAGCCCCTCCCCAGGGAGCCCGGACGGAGCCGCCGCAAAGCTGCGCTGCAGGGTCTCGGAAGCAATCTCGGGGATATCCTGGGACATGGCTGTGGAAGCAGAGGAAATGACGTCCGGGGAGCGCTCGCGGGTGGGAGAAGCCTGGGGCACCACCAAGGGCTCCACTTCCTGCAGTTCCAGTGCTAGAGAGGAGTTTCCTGGTGCGACCTGAAAACAAAAATCAAACAAGAGCCTTTAGGCTCTTTAGGGTAATGTGGAGACACACAAGAACCCCTGGTGCCTGACACCAAACTGCCTCTGGAAACAGCCTGCTGTATCCTTTCCTCATATGATCCCTGGCTCCCACTCCTTCATCAGATAGAAAATGGTCCCAGGACTTGTAGAGGACTCTCAGCTGGGCTAACAACATGCTTAAAGCAACGCTAGTCTGACTCACTTTCAAAAGAAAATGCAACAGTAGTTCCACCTCCCTGCTCTGCTCCAGACTCCTTCGTCTTTGAGGGAAAACATTAGTTTTAACTCTGAACATCTCCTAGACTGAAAACTTATTTCAATCCTGAGCTTTGGTCATGATCCATTTTACACAACACATGGAAATTGAAATTTAGGGATAGGAAATCACTATTTCAGACTCCTCAGAGCAACAAGCAGGAATAAACCTTTGCAGGTAGCATTGTCTCCTAACACAAAGGCTGACCATGTCCAGCCACTGGGATAGTGACAGCATGAGCCAGAGCTGTCTCTGGTTTTCAGAGACATGCTGTTCTATACATGGACAAGTTCCATCAACATGGCTGAGTAAACTGGGCTGCAGGTCTGTGCCAGCAGTTGTGTTTTCCAAAGGGCATACCCTGTCCCTGTTAACATCCAAATAAGTGTAATTTCACAGAATCCTAGAAAGGTTTGGGTTGGAAAGGACCTTAAAGCTCATCTCATTCCAACCCCACTGCCATGGGCAGGGACACCTTCCACTAGACCAGGTTCCTCCAAGCCCCATCCAATCTGGCCTTGAACACTTTCAGGGATGGGACATCCAAAACTTCCCTGGGAAGTCTGTGTCAGTGCCTCACCACCCTCTGAATAAAGAATTTCCTCCTAACATCTAACCTAAATCTCCCCTTTTCTAGTTTAAAATCATTCTCCTATGCCCTATCCCTTTCTGCCCATGTAAAAAGTCACTAATTTCTTTTAAGCACTGAAAGGCTTAAAAGACCCCTCACAGCCTTTTTTTCTCCAGGCTGAACAATTTCAGCTTGTACAGGCCCATAAAATTTCCCTGGCCCATGAGAAGGAAGGGAGCAGCATTTGAAGCCTTACTGGAACAGGTGCCTTTGGTGTTAGCTTGTCAGGGAGGCCTGGGATAAGAACAGAGTGACTCCTAGGACTGGTCTGGAGACTGCTGCTGCTGCTGCTCAGCGTGAGGCTGGTGTCCAGCTGCATCTTGGGGCTCACAGTCAAGTCTTCCGATGCTCTGCAAATTAAGCAGCCCAAAGAAATGATCGATCTGCATCAAACACTCAAGGCAAGGAGATGGGGTACAAAGGTCAGTGGAGGAGCCTTTGCTCTTTCCATGGTCAGCTACTCTCTGCCAATGAGCACCTGCATCTCCCAGTGCCCACAAAGCCCAGAGAGATACCAGGTGTAAACAACAAAAAAGAAAAAAAGGGGCATTGCAATCTCTTAGAATTCAAGGGGTCAGTGAGAGAAGGGACCAATTGTATCTCCAGTGCACACTGCACAGAGTTCAGGGAGAAAGAGGACATTATGAGACAGGTCTCTCTCCTTTTCCCAATCCCAGAAATGAAGTTCTCGCCTGTTATGCAGCCCAGCCCACTGCCACACTGTAAGATTTTCCTACCAGTCCCAATTCTCTCACTGTCCTTGGTGGCTGCAGTGTTCTCTTACCTGTAAACAACAACGGCCCTTTGGGAAAAGCATGTAGAGCAACAAAACTGAGCTGCAATAACAGAATCCCTATGAGGCACACATGAAACACTCTTGTTGGCCTCTAGATGACAACAGGCATGTTCCAAGCTGCATTAGGGATGCAAACAGCTGCCTATACAGGGACGTTGGGACTCAGGCCAGTTTCTAACTCTGGTTACAATCTCCTCTCCTACAAGACAAGCTACAGCTCTGTGCTCTCCCAAAGGCCTGTATCAATTCAGCTGCAGATGGATTATTTAACTCATGTGCTATTTACCTGGGCAGAGAGGCATCTGTGACAGAAGTGCTGCTCATGGCTGTGACTGCAGTCAGGGAACTGACACTGCTGCCTGGAGAGACAGCGATCTGTAAGGAAACACACAGCAGTCAGGATGGGACAGAGGGCAACAACACAACTCAACCTGAGAAAGAAAGACTCCTACAGAGTCTTTGGTGAAGAGGGAATAGAAAACATCCCCACAGGTTGAATTGTACTGCTAAGGTGCTCAGGTGCTGGTTGAAGGCAAGTCCCAAAACATCTTCATCATATGAGCCATGGACTGCTGTCCCCAAACAAAGTGACTTCCCCAGTGCAGAGGCAGAGGGCTTGTGGCAGAGAGTGGGGTACTCCAGCAGGGTCTCCCAAGTCTGAACAGTCCCATTTACCTACCTGATCGTTTCAGATCTGCATTCCCACAGGACCCCACCAGACAGGATGTGCAGAGGTGGCATATTTTCTTCCATTACAGTTACACCATAACCCCAAACAACATGTGTAAACCAGTAAGGGCAGTCTCCCAGCTTAGATACAGTTATTTAGCAAAGCCGTATTTCTACAAAGCACAGCTACATCAGCAGTTTTGCAGCTAAACACAGCACTTACAACACAAGCTTAAGCCAGCTTAGCATTTTAGATGTGCCAACATGTCTCTGCTCAGTCTGGTTACATGCAGAGTTTCCTGTGTGCTCTGCATTCAGCTAGCAGAGCCTATCAGAATCACTACAACCTGGAAAGCATACCCAAAATACCAAAATCCACTTCCATCCCTTGCATCACCATAACAGTGCTGATCTCTGCTTACCTGTTGTAGAGAAGTACTTGGTGTCATGAATGCATCTGGAGTCATCAGCTTGGGTTTGGCATCGTTGGAGAGAGAAAGGAAGTCTGCTGGCACAGGCAGGTCAGCAATGCGCCGCAGGTCTGGTTGGGAGCCGTGCACAGATTCCTTTTCAGATGCCAGCCCTTCCGTGCTCAGATCAGCCATGTGGTCTGGAAAGGCTTCAAGGGAGAGATACAAATCAGTTTGGAACTTCCCTCCAAAACTAAAGCTCTAATTCCACAAAGTATGAACTTACGCCATGGCATGCCATGCTTGATTCCAAAAAGAACAAGCAAAAACCCTGCAACATCCCAGTCAAAGCTTAGGGCAAAGCAAATCCTGTGTTACGCTTTCTCTTTGTATGCCAGAGCAGATTTTATCAGGCTTTGATAATAAAATTCCAAGCTTCCTTTCTTCCCTAAAAGCAAGGCCAGTTTAACTGCCACATCCCAGAATGGTGAATGAGCTGAAAGAGCACATCGCAGACAGCCCAGTCCCCTCTACTCCCACAGCTCTGCTGTCACTCTCATCTCTTCCACCTGACAAGAGATAAACCTCAAGTTTCTTGCACAAGTGCCAAATCACCCAGGAAGGTGAACTCAAGCATGCACAAAGCATTAGCACTCCTGGTCTAACACATCCCAAACTCCATACTCACAACTAGGGTCTAACCAGCTTCCTCCTTCACTGCTACTCCATATTCAGAACCCCTTATGCAATGACACCCCTGCAGTACAAAGATACCCAAAACCACCCTCCTGCTCTCCCCACCAACAACCTTTTAAGGCTCAGCAACACTGAAGACCAATTTAACACACATGCTCACCAAATTCTTCATGAGAGCCATGGGAAGGCATGGAAGCACTCGTGTCAGGGCTATGAAGAGGTTGGAATCTAATCTGCACATCCTGTAGGGCCCTGGAAAGAAACAAGCATCTCTGATCAGCTTAAGAACAACCAAGAGAAGTCTTAAGGCTCAGAAGATTTCTCTTCACTGAACTAATTCCCTTGGAAAATGCTTCAGTGTTTTCTGCCTGTCACTGAAGCAACAGAAGCTGATCCTCACTCAGCCGTGTCACCCAGTTCTGGCACCCAGGGTATCTGAGATGTTTCCCAGCACTTGTGTGTGAGCACCATTCTTAAATCACTCATGGCCACAAGCTTGTTACACCATTCAGGGCTACCTCCTGGTAAGGTCATACACACCACAGCCAGAAATTTCTATGGGGCCAAGTAGCTTTTGTTATGAGCAAAAGAATCTAAGTAAGTTAAATTTCTACAGGTCGGTGCAGGGTTAGGACAACCACAGACAGCTGCACACACATACTCACTTGGTGTGCACACAGAAGAGTTTGATCAGCACGCCCGCTGCTGATTCAACAGCCCCAGAGCCCTGAGCACCTTCTGGAAGGGAGACAAAGGTAAAACATGAAGTTGGATGGAAACTACAGACAAAGTACTACAAAAACATCACAGCAGGATGAACTGACAGCAAAGAACCAGCACGATATAGATTCTCTTTATCAATGATCTGGACGAGGGGATCAAGAGCACTCATTAAGTTTGCAGACAATTCCACAGAATCACAGAATATCCTGAGTTGGATGGGGCCCGTGAAGATCATTGAGTCCAACCCCTGGCCCTGCACAGAACATCCCAAGAATCACTGCATGTGCCTAGAAGGATTGTCCAAATGCTTCTTGCATTCAGACAGGCTCGGTGCTATGACCATGGCCCCAGGGAGCCTGTTCCTGTGGCCAACCACCCTCTGGGTGAAAAACTTTTTCCTGATATTCAACCTAAACCTCCCCTGACTCAGCTTCATGCCATTTCTGTGAGTCCTGTCACCGGTCAAGAGATTGAAAAGATCAGTGCCTGCCCCTCATGAGGATGCTGGAAGACTGCAATGAGGTCTTCCCTCAGTCTCCTCTTCTCCAGGCTGAACAGACCAAGTGACCTCAGCCACTCCTCATACAGCTTCCCTGTCACCATCCTCATTGCCCTCCTTTGGACACTCTCTAACAGCTTTGTGTCTTTTTTACATTGTAGTGCCCAAAACTGCACATGGGACTCAAGTTAAGGCTACACCAGTGCAGAGCAGAGCAGGACAATCTCCTCCCTTGACTACCTGGCAATGCCGTGCACCACGTCGGGCAGGAGCGTTGATCTGCTGGAGGGCAGGAAGGGCCTACAGAGGGATCTGGACAGGCTGGATTGATGGGCTGAGGCCAGCTGTGTGAGGTTCAACAAGGCCAAGTGCCAGGTCCTGTGCTTGGCTCACAACAACCCCCTGCAGCACCATGGGCTGGGCAGAGTGGGTGCAAAGCTGCCCAGTGGGAAAGGGCCTGTGGGTGCTGGCTGGGAGTAGTTTAAAATGAGCCAGTGTGTGCCCAGGTGGCCAAGAAGGCCATTGGCATCCTGGCCTGTATCAGCAACAGTGCAGCCAGCAGGACCAGGGCAGTGACCACCCCCTGTACTTAGCACTGGTGAGGCCACACCCTGAATCCTGTATTCCAATGCTTGACAACCCAGCTTAAGCCTGGTGAAAAAATCTTTCCTATCACTCAATCTAGACCTCATTGGCTGCAACCTGAGGCTGTTTCCTCTTGTCTTGTTGTTTGGGAGAAGTGACCAGCCTTTCACAAGAAAGTCCAAACCAGTCAGGACAGAAATCCTGATCATACAGCAGCCAAATTTTGTCACCTACCTACACTCAAGTTATCATTCTCCTCTTCTGCCGGCAGCACCTCGGTGTGCCTTAGCCGGCAGCGGCTCACGGCCTGGATGCCAAAGCTTAGCACTGGGTGGGTAAGGAGGAACTCCGAGATGGAGCTGAAGTAAGCCTTGCCCTCCTCTTGGTTCTGCATCAGCTCCATCACATACAAGACCTGGAAGAATCAGAAATGGTAAATCAGAGCTTTCAGAGCAGACCATGCACATGTGTGGGGACTATGGCATCTGAAACAGATTTGGAACAAGGGAAATAATGTGAGGAATAAAGCCTGGGTCCTGAAATTTGAAATGGAACACTCAAGGGAACCACAAGCACCACACTCTTAGGCAAGTCAATGTTGACCAAGAACTCAACCCTACTGTGCCAGACACAAGTATCTCAAATGAGAGCTTTACAGAGCTTTACAAAGGGTGAGAAGTAATCCTTAAGGCTCCTCAGGATTACTCAGCTGAATTGTTACCCTTTTTCATCCAACAGTGAAATTGCTGAATCAACCTCTGCATTTTTATCTACTAACATGCAAATGCCAGACCTAGGCAGCAGAACCAGTCACACACAAGGCCAATTCTGCTTCTGTCACCATTTCCCACAGGCAGCAATAAAATGAACTACTTACTTTTCTCTGCACATCACTCAGAATCAGATATTCAGCGGAGAGGTCCAGGCAGACTTTCAGGCTGGGGAGAATACTCATGGAGCTGAAGATGTCAGGAGAAAAGCTACACAGACAAATAAGAGGGAGGGGATGCAGACAGCAAGGTAGATTAGCCCAACCAGCATGATTGCTATGAAACTGCACTAAATACCAAAAATCCCACAGAACCTTATGGAGTTTACAGCCCTATTACAGTGCAACCACCCACCAGAACACAAACACCTTTGCTGAAATCAGTGCTGACATCAGCTAAGATAGCAGCTAGGAGATCACACAATAGGATCAAGTTACGGATTCTGAACACTGAAGTGAAAGATGACACTTTGTCAGTACTTAACATGTTCCACATTCATAGGAGTACAAGTGTCAATGCTACAGATTTAAAACCAAAAATCCACCAAATCAAAATAACCCTTCCACAAGTTTTAGACCTTCTGTAGCGTGAGGTGGAAAAAGCAGCACTCAGCTCTATGTCATATTCTTCTCACTTAGAGAGGGAAAATCATTTAAGCCTTGGATAATTTCTTAAGCTCTATCAGTATAGCAGCTTCTCATAATTTAAACAGAAAAGGCACTAATAGGAAAAGATCCTAGATTGGTTGTTGAATATCTAAAATTTCTAGAGAAGAAAACACTCAAGATGTGCAGTTTTGGTGTGCAGCCTCTCCTCATGCTACAGCTATGTCTATGCTTTACAGAACAAGGCAAAGACAGCATGTCTTGGTAACACCAATAATAAAAGCATAAACTTCCCTGGCCTTGCCAAAGCTTGACCTGACAGTCTGCCACAGCCCTGAGAGCTTCCAATGACAGGTCGGAATGGCAAAGGAGAAGGCTCAAATTTGGGCTGGAGTAGAATCCACCGGAGATCAGGGATCACCTTTGCAAATTCAGTACCCCTGTACCCCACCCCTCAGGGGCATCCACCAACACGTACCGGACAGTCTGCAGACAGGTCCAGGACACCGTGCACCACATCTTCAGTTCTCTGTTCTGATCGGCTCCCGTGATGAGAAACCTCCAGAAGGGAACCCTGTAGGCACAGCAGATCCAAGTTCTCTTAAAGAAGATCTGGTCCTTCCCAGAAAAGCTCCTCACAAGCTGCCCATGGCTGATTTTGCCCAACCGTGGCTTAAAGTTCCCAGAAAATTCCTGCTCTGAGGCAGACTAGAAACCACTACACCTCTCAGAAACCTTAAGGCCACAACTGACTGAAGAAACAATAACAATAAAAGCTGTATTTTCATCAACTGCAGTTGAAATTTGGAGGATTAACAGGCCATTAAAACTGACCATAGCACAAGCCTGAGAGGACTCCTCAATTTAGAATTCTCATTACTTTCATGGAATTGGCACTATGATTAAGGTCACTTTAGCTTGTGCTTCAGAGTCTTATTTATTTCTCCATCACTAGAAAACTGACTACAAAGAGTACAGGACTTGTTCCTGCTACAAAGCTAAAATTTTTAAAGTATGATTCAATTACAAGGAACTCTCAAGGCAAGGCAGAGTTAGAAAACACAGCTAAACTTTAATAGTTTAGCACAGGATTGGGGACTTACTCTGGGTCTTGCTTTTTATGGTTGTCACAGAAGAGCAGGCAGGAAAGAGGTCTGCCATCATGGGGTTTCCACTCGTGAAGACACCTGGGAATAAATCAGAGAAAACATCCATGTGTGAAGGGAGTGGTAAAAGAGGAAGATGCAGACACTGAACACATAACTCTCTGTGTCCAGAAGCCACAAAGCATTACTGACTTGTAGCTCTTTGCAAGTCTTACGAAAAATAAAGAGATCACAGCCCATGCAGACAAATATTGTCACCAATAAATAAATAAAATCCTATGTTGCCACTTGTTCTGGTGTCTTAACAAGGGTACAATGCAAGAAGAAGTCAACATTGAGAAGAACAGCTCAGAGCAGCTTCCTGCATTTACATGGACAGTGCCAGAGTTTGACTACAGCCTGTGCAAAGCACAGAACTTCTGTTTCCAGACACAGCCCTCTGCTTTTTCCATAAGCCTATGATATTCAGTGATGCAATTTTTCAGCAACAAATTACAAACATTTAAGTTGTATCTTTATAATGTCCTGAGAATGACCATCACAGATGATTCTGTATCAAGGAAATTCTCCCAGAGAAAATGCTGCTCTCTGTTCCAAGATCCTTCATTTTCCAACTCTCCAGTTACCTTGGCTCATCCTGTCCCTCAATATAGATCTGCCAGAATTTTACAAAACCATCATGGCTTGCTGTGGCCAACACAGTTCCATCTGGAGAAAGTGCTCCCTCGCTCAGGCACTACACAGAGGGGGAAAAGAGACACAGAAAAGTAATTTTATAGCTTTTTTTATTTTACAAGAAGAAAAAGCTCTATCTTCAAGCAAGAATTTGACTAACAATCTCATCATAGAGAAGGCCAGAGTGATTTCTAACAGAAACAGGCAGCTTCTAATACTAAGCATTTTAACCCTTCACAGAACAATTGACAGGCACCCTCTTTCTTGATAATAACAAACCATCACCTTTTCCAGACAGCAAATTCAAGTACAATTGATTCTGCTGCCACTGTTCTTACTGCTATTCATGTTATGAATAGAGCTCATTTTGGTTTGGGATCTCCTGGCTTTTCACAATCATAGCTGCTTCACAACTGTTTTTTCTACAGCCAACTGTCCTAAGAACTGCAGCTCCTGAGACTATAGCCCAAAGAAAACCCAAAGAAAAGCAAACAAAACAGGTTTGTACCGTGCTGTGGCCTTTCACCACGATGAAACCTTCTTTGATATCAGGCACTTCCACTGGCCAGGAGCTGTTGTTGGTTCGGATGATGTCCAAATCCCACACCTCTGCCTGGAAAACAAACATGTAGGCACACAAGTTTATTTTCACAAGCGCTGGTTTGATCCAGAGAATTTCCTAGATCCTCATCTTGTATCCTGATACACCAGCCCAACGGCAAGTATGTGACATAAACCTTCCCATTTCCACCCAATTTCGCCATCAGAAGCTTTCCGGGCACCGTACATAACTCAGGGAATTGCTCCTGGCATTTGTAGCTGCTGCCCACCAAGCCCTTCCCCTGGGTACTCAGCTCAGGCTCAGCTCAGGCTGAACAGACAAGCAATGTCTCTGATTTAATTGGTCCTTGGTATTTGATGGTGAGCAGAAGTTATCCCCTTCTATCCCCCTGAGGCCCAGAGAAAGATCAGTATGACCTCTCCTGGGAAGAGAGGAATCCAACGTCTTACAGGAGGATCCCCAGTATGGACTAGACAAGAGCCTTTACAACTCCATTGTAAACTCAGCTCTTTCCTCCATTAAATTTTTTCCTTCTAATGATAATTAAGGACAACGTTTCCAAAGTAGGGTTTCCTTACCCTGTCCTCATGCAACAACGCCAACGTCTGACTTCCCTCCTCCCCGCTCTCCTCGTTATCATCCGGGATGAAAGGGCACCAGATGATTCTTCGGAAGGTGTTCAGTGGGGTATTGTCAGGTCGCTTGATGTTAACCAAGATCTCCTCTCTGATCACCAGGGTTAAGAAATGTAACATTCTGGCTCTGTTACTAATGCCCAGCAATAACATCTTCAGGCTTGGGCTGCTCTTTTAATACTGTTAAACCTCAAGATTTTTTTTGGGCCATTGATTCAAAAAGAAAGCAGGTAAAGGGATTCTGCTGAGAAAGCAGCCAAGCTAGAGTTTCTTCACTAACAGAAGAGCTTCAGCTTACAAAAGTTCACAGGTTCTCACAATTTTCTCTTGCAGGCTGCAGTGACAGGATAAGCACAACAGGGGCACCGAGCCACATCGGAATGAGCAATCCATGTGACAGCTAATGATTTGTTAGCTTTGCAACACTATGACAGAAAGACAGAAGAGCTACCACATTGCCCCCAGCTGAGTGCTCGAGTGCACCACTACAAATCAGGTCTTCAACAACTACCACCACCTTTGCTCCAGTTGCTTTTGAAATGATGGTACACAATTAAAATTAAAAACCTATGCTCTGAGGTGATATATCTCACACGTTTCCCAGAAGTACTGAGCAATCACTCCTAGCAATTAAAAGGAAAATATTTAGGGTAATGAACACTGAAAATAAATTTCAGGGCCACCAAAAGGACGACAGGTTTGGAAGGAAGATAGTGAGTGGAAGGGAAGAATTACATCCTCTTCCCCAGAGAAGCAACTGAGGAAAAGAGCTAGAACCAGACAAGACAGACCTCTGTCACACAGCTGAGGGGACACTGTCCACACCCAAGATCAGCTGGTACAGATTGACACTTCTCACTGACTACTTTGCCTGGACCAGAAGCACTGAGGTGCTCCTAGAATTTCAAGCAATGCAATATCAAGTAATGATTGTGCTGAATGCAGGTAGAAGTTGACTGATTTGATACTCTGGAAGGGGCAGAACTATCGACCCTCCCCCTGCAAGCTGCTGTTCTGCAAAAGCTACAAATCAAATGGCAATGCTGAGGTTGCGTTCACATCTAACCATCACACAGAGACTGACAGGAGGTGTATTTGGACAAGATACTGGATTTTTTCTTTATCCATGGCGAGGCGCCAGACAAAAAGGTTGCCAGCCTCGTCCAGGCAGGCCAGCTGGTTGGAGTTGAGGTGAGCAAAGGCCAGGTCTGCCACGCCTCCTGTGAATCCCTTCAGCAAGGTCCGCTCAGCAGTGCTGACGCTCAACACCCGCACCATAGCAGAGCCATTGCTGGCAGCTGTGGGACAGAGAGAGGGAGAAGTCACCATTTATGTCTGTGGTTTCTCTGCATAATTGTCATAAACTCCAGGTAACTCTCATAAACTTCTCATAATTCCCAGGATTATCCTTATTAAAGATGCCTCTACTAAATGCCAGGCCTAAACCTTCATCCCAAGCTCGCCGCACCTTGAAGGCTGACCTCCAGTGACAGTGAATTAATTTTATTTGCAAATTTAATTTTTAGTTACTGCAGAAAAGAAGTCACTGAGAGGCAGATAGCTCACATACACATTCTGCAAGGGGAATGCAAAAGGCATGCACATTCACCCTGCAAAAAGCACTGCTTTTTGGCTAGCATGACTGAAAAGAAGGTGCTTCAGAACATGTGCACATACAAGCAAAGTTTCCAGCTTCCCCTTTTCAGACAGACATCAATCACTATAAAGCAGGCAGTCTTACAGAGATCATGGTGCTTCCACTTCCTGATGCCCACGCCAGCCCTAGCAAACCACTCAGCTTCCCAGTGTTACTGCACCCAAGCTTTTGGAATATTTTTTAAAAGGGTGAGACATCCTTAAGCTACTCTAAAATAACCTCAGCTAGAAAAGCCACAAGAGCAGAGTGGTAGGTTTCATAAAAGACCACACACACTGGTGTGAGAACTAAGAACAAAGAGACACAAACACTCTGTGCTTCTATGAGAGCAGAAAGAGACACTGTAGATAACTGTGTTCATTTCATAGAACTGTTAAGGTTGAAAACGACCTTTAAGATGATCAAGTCCAACCAGCACCACCCTCATGTTCACTACTAAACCACGTCCTCAAGTGCCATATCCACATGTTTTCTGAACACTTCCAGGAATGGTGACTTCACCACTCCCCTAGGCAGGACAGTTCCAATGTTTTAGAATCCATTCCATGCAAAAAACTTTTCCTAATATCTAATTTAAACCTTCCCTGGCACAACTTGAGACTGTTTCCTCTCATCCTGTCATTTTCTTTCCCATATGCTGTGAAACAATCTTTCCCTGTGTTGTTCTGCTTTTCTCTCTCTACTGCACAAGACACTGCATCTGCGTTGCTCTTTGGATCCTCTAAATTTAGCCTTAAACTCAACTCTAAATTTATGCAAGCAAATCCATCACAAACACTTATCTGCTCAAATTACCATGGGGCTGTTTCTGTGCTTAGCTACAGAGCAGCTTGTTTGCTGCAGAAACATTTAATTAGAGGAGGAACCTGAACATCAGCTCTCCAGTAAAACCAATGTAGACCTTCAACTTTTCCTACATCCCCACTGAGTCCTCCTCTTTTATTTCTAACTCTCCCACATAACAAACTGTTCTCTCCACCTTCACTTATATTCTTCTCTCCACCCTCTACAACAGCACTCTGATCTGGGTATTGCAAGGTATGTTTCAGTTAGTGCCAGTTATATTGTTCTGATGTAAACTTTGCCTTTCTTAATGATGCAAAGAGCAGAAGAATACAAATCACATCCAAAACAAGAAGGTATCTCACCTCTAATGGCATAAGCCAGGTAAGAGTTTGAAACAGCTATCAGATTGCCATAATAGTATTTCTGCTCCCAGTCATATCTAGCAACAGGCTGTATTTTCACCTGTACAGGAGAAAGAAAACAAAACATGAGAAATGTCTGGAATTATCTTTTCGATCTTTGCGGTCCCTTAGTTCACTGCACACTAAGGAACAAACTGGAATGGAAAACGGAAAAAACACAAAATGGAAAATTAAGGAACAAAGTTGAAAAGGGCTGAGTGGATCAAGACCAGAGGACTCTCTCCTAATCATTAGCATTTGTTCTGAGCATGACTTAGTTCTCTGCTCAGCACCAGCTCGGATTTCATCATATTGGTTCTTGCAGCTCTGACCTGCTGGCCAGAGCCCTCCGCAGGACTGACGCCGCAAAGCAGCCAGGGAAACCCTCCCTTCAGGGTCCAGGGAGGAAACAATCAGCAGAAAAAACTTGTTTGTGGAGAAAGGACACTTTCCCAGGAACCTACAGCTTAGATCGTGGACTTCTGAAAACTAGAGGATAACTTGGCCAGACTGTGTAATAACAGGAACAATCAGTTACAAGATAATGCTCCAACTTTTTTTTCCCCTCGTTAAACTCTTTGACAACCTTCTACCTAATTACAAGCTCCTATGACACAAGAAAAAAGACATTTATTTCTGTTTAAAAATATTCAAGCATGAGCTGATGTGACTAAAAAAGAGACAGACCATGCTTTCTCTTGCTCCTTACCTTGTTACTCCCTCTGGCCTTACTGGTGATGCTAGAATCACTGCTGGCCACTATCTCCACATCTTTTGCTGATATCACTAAGCAGGTGGAGCTGTCGTCACCAGAGAGGCAGCTTTAAAAGAAAAACAAAGAAGGGGAAAAAATCAGACAAGACTCAAAGGAACGGAATATTTAACATTTTATGTTAAATTCATAATTTTAACAGTAACACAGCAGGATTTGTGCATCTAAGAGCTTGAGCTGAACAACTGAAAACAGAAACTCTTCTCAGCTGAGTCTTCCTTCCCTATGTGTCATGGGTTTGAGAGAGTCAAACACCTGCTTTGTTCAGCTTAAAAACCTTCAATTCATTTGACTTGAGCACAGACCTACATTTGATTCAAGTCCCCAACACTGGAAGGAGCAAAGAAACCAAAACCAACCAGTGGAACCTCATCGACAAAACAGTGCACACTGCTCGTGGTTCTCACGGCATCCTCTCTCAAAACCATGACCAGAGAACCCAAGCAAAAGCTATTTCCATGAGCTCTGCAACACCTCAGGTGACTTGGGTCCCTGAAGGAGTCCTGGGGGACAATCTACAGGGAACCACAAGTTTCAACCAGAGCCCTGATGATTTACATTTGCCCTGACCTGCAATTTTCACCATGTACAGTCCTGTTCCCCTCCTCTGAACAACCCTGCAGATATTCTCCAACTCCTGAGCTGCAAGGATGGCAGACTCCACGCATCAGCCTCACAAAAGCTACAAAAGCTCCAAGGAAGAGCACTGGCTCACAACTGCCACCTGAACTCAACATAAAACCCATTGGCAGACTCCCAGCACGCAAGTCCACGCTCAAGAGAACCGAATTTGAGCTGTTTTCTATTCACTCTCAGCATTTCCATGACAAAACTTACATGACTTGTTTCTCCTGCAGGGCTCCTAGAGAGATGCTGCGATGCACTGGCTTGGCCAAAGCAGGTCCATCTCCACTCCCAAGGGGATCAGGCACCAGCAGCCCATTCAGGTCTCCGTTGTACGAATTCGACGGTCTCTGGTTCTCATTCACCGAACCTGAGGAAAAGCACGACCAGCTGTGCCCAAGGTGCATTTAAAAGAAATAGCACTGTGTGAAATACACCACTCCCAGATGCTTTTTGTCAGCCTCTATTGGTCTGTCAGGTAGAATATGCTGAACGGGTTGGGAAAAGTGTTCTATAAAAAGGATGTGTAAGAGACCTCCCATGTGATGAGAAACTCACCTCCACACATCTGAGTGAAACAGCTCTTTCTCTTACACAAGCCATTCCAGCAGATCAGAGGAACACCAAAGAACAGGTTTCAAGGAACTTAGCAGGCTCAAGAAGCAAATAGCCTTAGATCAGAAAGACTAAGCTGGTGATTCAGGTTTACTGAATCAAGTGCCAGACCAAAAGGTTCTTGAAAGGTCACTTCTAACCCTGAGGCCTGCAGAGAAACCTCTGAAGTCCAGCAGTGCAGGGATCAGCTGCAACATTTGGGGCTGGCTGGAAATAATACATTTGTTACTTCCCAAAACTGGCTTCTGACTGCGAGACCTGACCTCGAAGTCGAGGTGTTTAAGTAACTTTGCTAGGAAACTGCAGCTGTGCCTATGGGATTCCCATATTTTTCCCTTGGTTGAACAATCACATAGAAGTTTATAGCACTCAAATTTCGTGTAAAGCAGCCATTTGTTCAGAGCCCCAGCTGTGCTTTGAAGAGCGTGTGTGCCCTGACTTTGCACATCTGGCCTAGCACAAGCTGCTTGGTGGCTCCCATGCCTTCTGAAGGCTTTAGGAGGAGACAGATATACCAGGGAGTTGAAGGGACCTCTTCTTCTTCACTAGCAAGGCAAATATTTGGTGACCCCCACTGGAGAGCAAGGCCCCTCCATCTGCACCCCCACATCAGCACACCCAAGGCAAAGCCGCCTTTCTCAGCGAATCCTCGCTTGAAATTTTCCCTGGTTTTGAAACCCGAATTTCGTATACTGTTGCCAGGTAACAAGGGCTGCTGAGCTCTTGCAAAATGGCTGCTCCCAGGACCAGAAGCTCCCCCGTCACTGGCACATGTAACAAACCTAAACATAACTGTGGGCAAGAAGCACGTCCTTCCAAAGTAAGACAACCTTTCCGCTACTGAATAAGCTTCAGCAGATCAGGGTGAGTGCTGCTGCCTAAAACAAAACTGCAACTATTCATTTGCCAGAAGAATATTTTAAACTTGCCTGTTTATGAAGAGTCATTATGGACACAGAAATGTGCAGTGACAGGGTACCCCGATGCAGGGACAATTTGGGCACTCACCTCAGTGTACCTGCACTGCATGAAGGAAAAGCAGCAGCACTCACACAGCACAAGGAAATTCAGGCCAGGGAATGTGATCCTGTAACCACCTCACATTGGTGCTGTGCTTGCTGTCACAACATTAAGATGTGCCCCTTATTCCTACAGCATATGGTGGGTGCTTGCCCAGTTACAGCTACTTCCACTGACAGCACTTTATCCTTTGTGACCAAAAGCAGGAAAATATTCCCCACAGAAAAAGCATCCAGTCTCCTAGAGAAAGATGATATGTGCTTTGCCCTATTTGCAGCCACAGCAGTGTCTCATGTAAGCACTGCTGCTCTTTCACAAACAGCAGGATGGTGATGTTTGCTCCATGGGAAAAAGGAAGGAGGAAACACTCCCCAGAGGCTGATGGGCCCACCAACAGTACACTCAAGTTCAGGAATGGGCATAGCTCATCCTGTGTTAGTGGAAGCCAGACAAGCACAGGCGCTACCCGCACACAATCCTGGAGGCATAAAAGAAGGGAAGAGGCTCTGTTCAGTAAGAACATGAACCAAACCAAAAGGTTAAGCCAGACTGGTAGATCCAGACCTCAAAGGGAAAGAAGAGTGTTTGTATTCATTACCTTTTCAAAGAGCACGAGCAGTCAGAGCTGAGACACTGAACTCTTCCTGCTCCCACCATCAGCTGCACCAGGATATGCCAGCCTGTACTGAACAGAACACTGCCCTGATAAACACCACGAGCAGGGTCAGCTCACGTAACTCCTGGTTATCAGCAGAGATCTCTGCACGGATTGCAGGATCCTGCCCCCCAGCAGGGATGCTCCTCCACAGCACAGTGGCACTGACAGCCTGTCTCCACGTCCCAGCAGGCAGGTCCATACTTTGGCAACAGCTACTGAAGCATTGGATGAAGTTTGCCAAAACTGGGAGAAACTATGTCAAGAGACATAGACTGAGTATTACATTTTCACAATCACCAAACCAGCAGAATTAAAAAAGGATTGTGACAGCTGTAACCTCTTTAGAGCAGGGAGTGTTTCTTGCCACCTGCCTGGACAGGACCCAGAGGCACACGACACTGCTCACAGGTACTCGCACCTGATACTGCCACACTTGAAGGCCCCCCTATTCCTCTCCCCTGGCATCCTAACAGGAGTTTCAGAGACTTTCAGCTAACACGTGCACTCTTCTTCTTCCCCTTATTATGTCAGTCTTTTCAAGTTTATTTGCTGTTACCCAGGCAGTGGTTTCTGCTGAGAACCACCACAGGTTTTTTCTGTGAACTTCCTGCCCACTTGCTCCTCTTCCTCTCAACTGCCTTCTTGTGCACTGGAGTTGACAGAGAAGGTAAAAAGAGAGTGAATAGGTAAGAAGAAGAATGAAAATAAATGAGCCATACTCTGTCAGTAACTCCTTGGCTTCAATCAGCAGGAGAAAGTCAAGTCACCTTGAGCAACAACTCCGACCATTTCTCAACCACAACACACCCTTTCAGTTCAGAAACTGCTTGTGAAACGAGCGTTCCCCATCTTCCCCATCCCTGAAATGAGTTCCCCTTTCAGTCTTTCAAGCACAGTGCTGCACTATGAACAAAAAATGTACTTTTCTTATAAGAATTGGAATTCAGGAACGTGCTAGCACTCCAGAAACAAGAGAAACTATTCCAATTGATGAGAAGTTTCTCTGTGGGTAGTAAAGCTAATGAAGCTGCCTTCCTGGAGGTTTGGTCCATCACCTCATGAGCCTCTACAGCCCTCCCACAACAATCCCACACCCAACCTCTCTTCCTTTTGGCCAAGCAAAAGGCAGCACACACGGCAGTTGCCTTGGAGGTAGCACATTCCTGCTGAGTCTCACGACATTTAGAAGTTATATTATTCCTGTCCTGCCTTTCCCTCGAAGGGAGTACAAGAGGAGCATAATTCTGTCCTCTACCCAGAGGCTACGATTTTCTTGCAATGCATTCACGTCTCAGCCTCCTTCAGACCGTTACCTCACCACGTTTGACTGAAACACCATGGCAGGTTCAAAAATGGAGATGAGAGAGAGCCTAAGCTACAGGAAAGCGGGAACACTATCCAGCTGACCCCTGAGCCTGCTGCTAATACTCTTACAGATAGAAGGGAGCCCACTGAACTCTGAGTTGAGAAGTATAATAGTTCAAAGCACAGGGAGAAATCTCGCAACCGCTTTAGGAGAGATATTTGTGATCCCATTTCACGTACAAATAAGGAGAATGAAAAGTTTGTGTAAAGGGTGAACACGGCAGTGACCTCAGAGCGGCCTGACAGCCCCTTGCACTCAGCCCAGCGAGACGCCTGGGAAACACTCCGAGTAAGGGGGGACACTTTGTGGCGGAGGTCGGTGCTGTTCAGCTCCCAGCAGCAACACTTCTCAGCTGAATGGAGCCCCGAGAGCGCCGCAGCAGCGAGCTCTGGGGCCGACCTGCTCTCGCTCTGCCCAGCGCCAACAACCCCCTCCGTCAAGCGAGGGTCCCCAGGCCGGGGGCTGCTCTCCTCACCGGCCGGTCCGCACCGCGCCGCTGGCCGCGGGCTCTGCGGGGAGCGAGGCAGGGCCGAGCGGGACCCCCTGGCCCTGGGCGGGTCGGAGGGCACTGCTAGGAGCCTCGAGGCCAAGCAGTCCCGGCCGGGCCC
>VWZW01001799.1:137731-164118 GCA_013397115.1 Edolisoma coerulescens
CCGGGCGGAGCCGGGAGCGGGAGCCGCGGGGCCGGGGCGGAGAGCGCGGCCCGGGGCTGCCCCGCCGCCCCCATCCGCCACCGCCACGCTGGGGACAGCCGCCCCGGGCTGCACACCCAGCTCCCGCCAAGCGACAGGAGGCTGCACACGCGGCACAGCGCGGAAGCCCAGCAGAGCTGCAGGCACAAACTCCTGGAGAGCGGCACGGGACCGACCCTCTGCGTCTGCCTGTGAAGAAAATCCAGGCGTCCCGTTCCGCTTCGAGGGCACGGAGACTGACTACAGACTACCATCACTGTTCTCATCCTCCTGCATTATGTGGGGAATTTGCATTGGTAAACACAACAGGTGAGAACTAAGCTGTCAATGTTAAAAACGGAGCCAGAAGGCTCTGTTGTGAAAACTGCTGAGAGGGAGAGGAAAAGGTGTATGGAGGAGGGCAGACCTGCCCTGCACTCGCTGGTAAAACGGTCAGGAATCGTTCAGTTCGAGGTCCAGCTCTGCAAGCATTTCCCCACCAGACAGACACAGTCTAGCCCCAGCAAGCACTATCACACATGCCACAGCCAACTCATAAAAATAATTTAAACTTTTAAGAAAATCTCTGTTTTATTGTGTAATGTAGCATTGAAACATCTGAACAAATCAATAACTGGGCTGTACAGGCTGCTGTTCTTTCATTTCTTTGGGTTATAGAGCATCTTGTCAGTACATAAACAACAACCTTTTGCATTATAAATTCTTTCCGAGGCATGCTGGTACAACACAAATTTCTCTTATCAAATGCAGCTAAGTCTAACTTCCAAACATCATGCACAAGAAACTCATCTAGTGACAATGTAAACTCAGCAGAAGGGCAGGTCACAAGTCTTGCTTGCTCACGCTCTGCAGTGCTGCAGGTTTGTGTATGATATTTGGAATGTTCCGTGAGTGTGAATAATACCAGTTAAGAGGAGAGGAGGAAAATGAAAAAAATTNAAAAAAAAAAAAAAAGAAAAAAAAAGCCCGGGTGCCTCGGGATGGGCAGCTCAGCCGAAGTTGTGCAATGCTAGCCTGAACATGTCATTGGTGCAAACCCAGGCATCGTTGATGTTCTTTAATAGAAATATCTGGTGGAATCCCATGATAGGATCTTCATCAGCCTGTAGAAAGAGAGGGGGGGAAAAGGTTCAAAACACTCTGTTTTTGAGACATTTATTCCAAAACTCACAATGAGACAACGTAAAGCTAACATTAACAGTGACATCACATGCTGTAAGATGTGTAGTACCCCAGGAGACACCAATACCACCAGAGGGCCTGTTCTGAGGGGCTCTGCAGACAAACACCCAGGGCCCAGTAACAGGGAAATCCTGCAACAGCATCTGAAGTTGGAGTTTTGTGGAAGACTTGCTGACATGTCACTCACCACACTGATGGAACATGCCTGCCTCAGTGTTCAATCACAAATCCCTTGCCCAGGAATCAAGCTTAAAAGAAAGTGATTCAATTTTTAGCTGCTGAACTTTGGGCTGATGGCAGAAGGGAGTTTCTGTAGAGGTTGGTATCAACACATTGCCTGGATGATCCAGGTAATGATCTGGGCTTTGAAAGCCTTGCCAGAGCAGGTGCAGCTGGCCAGCAACACAGAACTTCCCACTTCCACTGTCCAGCAACAGCTGGAAGGGAGCAGAGCATTCGCTCCAGCTGTGACAATGTGTTCTAAGCACAGGGAATGTCTGCAGCAGTGCCTCCACTCCTGCCTCTGACAATATGTCTGGGTATTTACAATATTGCTACAAAATTAGAAAATGGTATTAGAGGGAGACTAGTACTCCCACCTAATGTTTATTTACCCATCTTCTCAGAGACATTGTATAGGAATTAAATCTTCAAAATAACATAAATGATTCCCAAATCAATCAGCTGGAAATCACACAGAAGGATTTAATCTGAACAGCACATAGGACCAACTACAAAACAATCTTCTGACAGTGGCTGTAGTGTGTTCAATTCAGCATTTTTGGAGGATTTTAAGCTTTATTCTTTCAACACACAACTATTCAGCTTCAGAAAAGGGGGGAAATGTATAAAAAAGAGCCTTGAAAAGCAGCAGCCAGAGCAGCTCATGAAAGAGGCTGTCAAAGCACTGAACATTCACTGGCAATACTCTGCTGTTCACTGAGAACAAGTGAAAAGTCTGAAGAGCAAAGCAGACTACAAAATGAACAAAGAAGAAACTTTACTTTAAAAAAGTAATATTCATGGACTGTGAAACAAGTCAGGTTTCAGGAGCAACTCGCAAAGGACATCAGTTATATCACAGAACAGCAAGTCTGCCAGAGCACTGGTGGCATCAAGTGCATGGAAAGGAAGCATTCAGATCCAAAAACCACTGCAAGGATTTCACAGTGACAACTGCCTAGGAAGTTAAGTGGTGTACATGAAGTGTAGTGTCAGTAAGAGCATGCTAATTCACAGAGGAAAACCAAAGACTGACCCCTCAGGCAAGTGATACTGAAATAATGATAGATATTTATTTATTAAACCAGCTGAGAGCTCTAAAGCTATCAAGGCAAGCACAGGGTTAGCAGTTATTAGGGAAGAACAAAGAAACAAAACCCAGAAGTAAGCACATGCATAAACAGGCAAAGAACACCCACATATCAAATCCTGCATGCATTTCTTATAATTTAAAAAAATAAAATGCTACAATAAAGTCATAAAAGGACAAGAAAAATGATCCAGCTACAGGACAGTTTCCTACTAAAGAAAGTAAATTGAGTCCAACTCTTCAGCTTGCAAAAATATAATGAGAATGGGGGGAGAATAGGCAAGACAAATTAACTACTTTAAAACCATGAAGAACAAAGTGAATAAGGAAACTACTACAGCCAGAAATTAGGAAGGCAACAAGTAAGGCCAGAAATACGAGCAAGTCAGTGTTCAATACATGACTGAAAGAGAGAAAAATCCTCAAAGCAAGACAAGTGCCAGTAGTCACTGTCCACAGACAAACGGGGCAGCTTGTCCCTGCTTTGCATGAGGCAGAGGCTCCCTGGGAAGGAGCCCAGTGTGAACACAAGTGATTCTGCTGGGTTAGACCAGCCGCCCATCTCCTGCGTTGGCACATACGACAGCAGTCGTGGCAATTATTTCAAAGGAAGTATTATCCCTACTACACATGCCCAGAAGAGAGGCTCACGTATCTGTGCTGCAGAGGTGGCCTGTGCACTAAAACCCATGGGTCTGTGCCTTTTCCAGCTTCTCCCGGGTATCCAATGTAACCCATCCCAGGAGAGCCTCACCACTGCCTGGGAGCTGGCAGGTTCTCAACTCTCATTGCCCTCCTCCTTGTAGATCACTGAGGCATCTATTACAAGCTGCCTAAGTACTTTTCACACCAAATTTGAGCTTGTCATTACTGACATGAATATGCTTTAAAATATACCTCTGGAAAAAAAATACCATCACCAGACAAGCTTTAGTGTAGATCTCCCCAGTTTCTGATAAGCCTAGGTAGGCTCTGATAAAAGCACTGCAGCTCTTGATGCTTTAACTTAAGGAGAATTTTCTCCTTTCTTAAGCAATTCAGGGCTGGACACATGAAGAAAGACTAAGAGGGAATTCTTCCCCAAAACACTTGGTGTGGTACAGACAGCAAATTCCCACAATAAAGTCACACATTATTGTTTTCTTTATTCCTTTCGCGTTATCTCTTTATAGCATAGAGGAGCAGTATACTTTAAAAACAAGGAAAATCCTAGACTATATTCAAGGTGAAGTAAATACTTTGTAGTCCATTCCCAAATTTTGACTATGTAATATTAGCACATAGCCAAGGCTCACAGTTCAGTGACTCGAGATGCCCCAGAAAACACAGACTAATCCTATCCCATTTTAGTTCAGATCTTCACCACAGCTCAGATAACACCACTGAGACTCTCCTTACTTTTCGCTCCAAATTCAGGCATGTCCAACTCAGGATTTGCATTCCAGATGTGAGCCCAGGCTCTAAACACAAGGGGCTTTAGTCTTCCCATAAAACTTTCCTTTGTGCAGTTCAAATTCTTCCATGACATCATTGAATTAAAACAAAAATTAAAGAAGTCCCAGAAACAGACTGGAAGGATCCTCTGATTTCCAGAACAGCCTTTTGCTCAGCATGAGGACAGACTACAGCAGCTCACAGAACCACAGAATGGGCTGGGTTGGTTCACAGATGGGACCTTTAGAGATCACCTAATCCAATCCTCCTGTCCTGGGCAGGGACATCTTTCACTGCATCAGCCACAGCTTTGTCTAGCAAATTCTTCAAATTCTCACAGAACAGATGTTTCACAAGGTGTCAAGGCACCACTTCCCAGGGTTTCAGTCTTCCCATGAGAATCTTCCCTTGTGTCCCATCTGTACCTTCCAAGTTATGGTTTCTAACCCCTGTCCCTTGTTACACTGTCTGGCACCACTGAGAAGAGTTTGTTTTCAGGTTGTTGGAAGCACTCAATTACTTTTCACTTACATTTCAGGCAGATTGCCCTTAGCCACCTTCTCTCCCAGCTCCACAAGCTCTCCACTGCCCACAATCTTGGCAGCTTTTTGACCTTTCAGTTTTTCTACATCCCTTCTGATCTGGAGGCTCAGAAGGAAGTCCTCAGCTCACAGAGCAGTGAGTCATGTCAGAGTTTGAGATGCAAGACTGCTTTGCATTTCAGGTTTAGCTAGACAACTTTCCTCCTCTTGCCTGGTCAGAGAGGGTTTTACTTCTTCACCAGCACCCCCAGCAATTATTGATTGAACTGCAGGGTTGCAACCACCTTTACCTCAAAGGAAAGGCTAATTACTTGAGGCTGCAGGTTCTTTCAGATGTTAAGCCTTTTTTACGGGCTTTAAGCAATGCTTCAAGTGTTCAGCATGCATTACAAAAACATCCAGTGATTTTAATTGCAAATTTCCTTTTCCTTTTAAGACTAGGCAACACCGCATAACAATTAGTTATTCACAATTAATTCTGCATGGATCACTTCAAAAATCACACTCTGGGGAGAGCCACAGATCTGCCACACGGCTCTGAGAACAGACAAGCCCCAGCCATGCTTCTCAGCCGAGCTCAAGGGACAGAAGGGCAAGAAGAGAGCATTCCTTACTCAACCAGGACAGCGAGGACTGGAAGACAGGTAAGGCAGAGGGTTAAACGTTGTGGAGGGCTAGCCTGAAGACTTCGTTGGTGCACACCCAGGCACCTTGAAAATTTTTCAACAAAAAGGTTTGGTGGAAGCCTAGAACTTGGTCATCATCTGCCTGAGCATGACAGGAGAAATACATTACTAGGTGAAGCACACTGAAGACACTGGCTGACATTCTGGATGAACATTGGCAAAGCAGGGTCACACCAAAAGGAATTCACTTCTAAAGACTTTAACTGATGCTTACTCTTCCTAGTTGAAGCAAGCAAGCAGCACTCAGACAATGAAGAGCGATATTAGAATAAGTGGATGTATATTTATTATACCTCTACAAAAGGATAACCCCACCCAAACATTAATACCTATCAGCATCCATTAAAGAGGATCTTTGAAAGCAATTACTGCACTGCTTTAGTCAGTGAGTTAGATGCCTGCTAGTGACATTCACCTACTTAGATGCTCTGTTACTCTGCAGCATCTTGTCAAAGAAGCTGTTGTGCCCAGGTCCCTCAGTGCAGGTGATTATTCTGCTGCAAAAGGTGTTTTCTATTTATTTATTTATAGTTCATACTGGTATTAGCATGCTGGGCTGTGGACTGGAGCAGCACAGAGACAGATACACATCCTGATCTTGTCACGGGGCAGTGAGGATTTCAACTGACCCCAGTTAAAGCCCCTCACTCATGGGAGGCCAAGGGCTTAAAACAACCCAAACCTGCAGATCTACTTGAGAATTAATACTCTGATAAAGGAAATAACAGAGTTTGACAGTAGCCCCATTATTCCTTGAGAACTCTTCTTGTACAGTCAAGAAGAAAACTCAGGCTTTGTGATGATTTGGGAATAGTTCACCCCACAATATATGCAAGGGAAGCAGAAAGTTTTTCTCCTTTGGTTTATTTTTCCCCCTAATGATTTATATATATATGGTTTAGGGAAGAAACATATGTATAATGGTTTAAGGCAGAAATACAAGATGTGCCCAGCTTGCTCAGAGTGAATGATGTTTCCACTGAACTTTTGGGACTAGCAATTCAAGCGACTAATGCCTCAGAAAATCTGTTTAAATATCATGCCAAGAACGACAACTTAGAAAAGAGCATGTTACAGGTATTTTAGCACTATTATTTTCTTCGGTTACTCTATTAAAAGCGTTATACATGGTCCTTCATGACATGAAACAATTCAAGTTTTGAAAAACTGCAGAGGATTAAAATATGCATTAATTGTCCTGGGCTTTGAATAATTTGTTTCGCAGTCCCATGAAAAGGATAATGGAATAGTAAGCAAGAAGAATGGCCTTCCCCTTCAACCCCTTCAAACTCTGCTATTGGTGGTCTTGGAAGTGCCGTTCCTTGTGCAAAATTCTCTTACAGTTCTCCTTGAGACCAACATATGCAGGCTGAGCAGCCACACCACTAAGAAGGCAGCTTTAAATAACAGTGAGTATGCAGCTCCACGTTTCCCTGTTACAGTGTTCCCTGCTCAACTGGAGCTACAAGCAAGCCACTTGTTAAAATGCACCATCTGCACCCAATTGTTACTGTATTGTACACAGAGCAGAACTGGATTGCAGTAAAATGGCTGTCAACATGTGTGAATTGGCACAAGAAAAAAGTATTCACTACATGTGACAGCCAGGTTCATTCATGCCACAGACTGTTCCTGATATTTCATTTGTCCACCTCTATAAATATCACACAAGGCAGAAGCGTGAAGTTTAAATTCTAAGTTGACTTTGACCTTCTGGACACTTGTTCTGTGAGAAGCAGCATTCCCAGGGATTAAGATGTGATTTTTAAAGCTAAGGTTTGAGACACATCCATGTGAAGAGTGGAAAAACATTTCCTCATCTACTAAAAATTCACAAGCAAGTTGGATTTGATTATGACAGTAGGCATACTTTAACCCAGTATGTTCTCTCCAAATACCTGGATGCTCTAACACATGATCCCCAAATTATACTGAGTTATTTCAGCAAGCTGAAATTATTCAGAGGTTAAAAACAATACATCAGAAAATACTACTCCAAGTCATGGTATTTATGGAAAGTTCCCAGACTGCATTTACAATCCCTCCATATTAATGGATGAGAAAACCCAGTATCTTTACAGAATCTTTTAGAACTTGGTATCTTGCCACAAGATCCAACCCAATCACTGTTGCAAGCAACAGTGCTATGCAATAACCTTAAAAACATGACTGTGCAAAACTAGTTGCAGATGTGACTGGCCAAAGACATTGAGTCAAAAGGTCTTGATCACATCACAGAGTTTTGTGCACACCCAAGAGCAAGGCTGAGGAGATCAGCATGTCCGTCCTGCAGTTCAGTGCTTTCCATGGTCACATGTGGCTGCTTTTCCACAGAGTATGTGCAGGTGGGACTGAGCAACAAGAAAGCTGGAATCCAACTTGCAGCTACAAAGCAGGAGCGACTTTATTGAGAGCCAAAGCTGCCTATGTTATGTTCAGCAGTGGATGCAATACACTACGCACTGCTCTTCTCAGCTGCCCAGCCCAAAACAAAGAGAACAGCTTAGCAAGCAGATTCAAACATTCAGTCCTATGTTTGCTTAGTAAACAGTACAGTGTCACTGGAAGTTTGAATGCTTTGATACTGGAGGTGCCATTGAGTTAGTAGGAAAAGGAAATCTAAACAGCTATTTTCAAACAAACTGAGTGCAGGTAACTCTAAAGACTGGATGGCATTAGAGGCCTGACTTCACAGCATGGCTGGACCAAACGAACTCTGCTAACTTTAACTACTGCTATGTAATTTCACATTTTTTAAATTAACACCACCCACTGTGAGCAAGTTCTGCCTGCAGCTGACTTCACATACCCAGTATGTTTTGCAAATTCCAGGACAATGTCTTTCATTCATAAGCAGCTTCATTAACTTACAAGTCTGTGGCCCTGGTATATTGGCAGACTGGGTAAGTTTACACAGTTCAGTAGTATCACTCACATAGCAATAGTCATACTAAGCCTGAAAAATAATCTGATTCTTCACAAGAAGCAGCTGTTTCAACAAAAAGTGTTTGATCTCAGAGGCAACGCTCCCATTGCTGAATCAGTTTTGATTACAGAGGTACTGGACTGTACTAATACCAGGATTGTATTCTTGTGTCCTGTGACGATACAGAAAAAGTATGGACTCAGTGAAGGGTGGTCAGTTAACAAAATGAAGTCTGCTAAATCAGAGCTCAATGCAAACATCACATCAAGGAGGACGTTAAAGTAGATGTGCTTAAATTGTCCAAGAACACTGTGACAATGCTTTTAAATGCAACAGAGGACACCAAAACCTTACTGCATCGGGGTAAGGGAAATCCTGATGCCTCTAGAACCCACATGATATTTGTCTGCACAGTAAAATCCACGATACTTCGCTTGGCAGAACATGACTGTCAGAGGGTTTACCTAGAACTAGGTATCTGAAGGAAGGAGCATTTCTTGACAGTCTTGAACAGCAGAGGAACAATACCCCAATGCAAGCTTACCCCTGTTCCTTCCCCACCCATGAGAGCATTTTAATGTATTCAGAAATCAGATGATTTAGAATCCTACAAAAATTTAAGACATAAGCACTCATTAACCTGTAATGGAAAGAGTTTACCTTAAGCTGTCCCACTACCATACTGAGTATACAGCTATCAGGTGTAGGTTGGTGGTCTTGTGCTGTGATGCTGTGTTGTATTTTTTGGAAAGGGAGGCTCTGCAATGAAAAGAAATCAAAATAAGAAAATGTACAGTAATTGAATTATTTAACTTACAAAACAAAGATTGAGCAAATCCAACATTATGAAGTGGTAGACTATTGTGGCAGTACTGCACAGAGAACTGTTGCAAATGAGGGTACCACTCATTTGGGGGGGTCGATTTTAACAGTTGTGTTTTTCAAGCACCAAGAGAGGAAATAATGCCACCATACACAGTAAATGGTACCTTTTCTGTAAGCTCAAAGCTCATACGATGAAGGAACAAACCTCTGCTCTGAACTGTGTTAAAAGATTTTATCATCTAATACTCGAGGTTTGCCAGACAACTCCGAATTTGCTTCTTTGTTAAAGTGGCTATGAATGGAAAGGAAAAGTGGATGAAGTATTTAAGACTTGAAAGCCACATATGCACCCTTCCTCTTTTTGATTCCCTTGACACTCAGGTAGCCAATCTCAGTATGTCTGGAGGTACTTGTGCAAGGAATACACCTTGAGGAGCACCAGGCAGTGGAGAGTAATTCCTGTCTTTCAACTTAGACCACATTCACATTCCAACATGGACAATTCCAAGCAGTGAACGTGAAGTATCTAGGGGATCTCAGAGCCCTGTCACACAAATGCAATTTTGGGACTGTTTTCCCAAAAGCTGCATTACTGCTACGTGCTTTAGTGGCAGTTCAGCATGGATGGAGCTCTGGGTGAGCATGTGGGGGACACTCAAAGTCCAGGAGCTGCACAGGATGGCAGCATGGGGCCATTCAAACCTCAGGTGGCACTTGGATGCCTTTGCTGCATTTCCCTGATTTGGAAACAGGTTGAAACAGATCCAAATGCATACTTTGAAAAGTTCTGCATTTCCCTCTAGTGGAAGGAGCTTCAAAGACCTCCTAGAAGGCCCAGGTAGAGACATGAGTCCTGCTGTAACAGATATGAAGTACAGTCTTGGCTCTACAAGCCTAAGGCTCTAGGAAGAATTCCAGGAAGCTAAATCCTTGGATAACAGAGAACACAAAAACTGTGGAAGGATCAGGACCTGAGGAAGCAAATGAAGTGTAGGGAGCAGCCCTCTAATTAGAGGGACACTATTCAAGAACACCCTTTAATAAAGCCTGTGATGTTTCTTTTTGGCTGAGAGTACAATCCTGACCAACTCGGACATGCAAAGTGAACCGACAGCTTTGTAGTGTGGAACAGACATTTAGTACCAACACAAATCCAACTCTTTTCTGAATGACCAGCAGACTGTTTTCCAGGGTCACCATCCCAAACTTGAATGTGCAAAATGCCCACACAGCCTGCACAAGGATAGGCTAGCAAGTTCCTTTGACAAAAGGGTACTCCAAAGCCAGTCCCACCTCAGCACAAGAGCTTCTTGTTGAACAAGCCCTGCAAAAAGATTCTCTTAAAAAGGCAGAGGGATGAAGGGGAATGAATGCAATTGTGTCCAGGGAGGAAGGAAAGGCTTTGGAATCAGGAGCTCTGCAGAATGGTGACAAGGAACCAAAGACAAGGCTGGGTAAGACAGTGGCTGTTTCAAGTACCTGATTCTACAGGACAAGAGGAAACGGCCTCAAGCTGCATCAGAGGAGGTTCAAGTTGGACATCAGGAAGAATTTCTTCACTGATAAGGTGGTTAAGCATTGGAAGGGGGGCTGCCCAGGGAAGTGGTGGAGTCAACCATCCCTGGAAGTGTTCAAGAAACAACTGGACATGGCACTTAGTGCTACGGTTCAGTCAACAAGGTGGTGTTCAGTCAAAGGTTGGAGTCAATCTTGGACATCTTTTCCAACCTTAAAAGATTCTATGATTGTCCTTTTCAGAGGAAATGGCTGGCCAGCCTAGTGAGCTACTCATGTGATGCATTGGGAGAAATCCCACTGGAAAGAGTAGGAGTATAGCTGACAGGAAAGATCACTGATTTTTAGGATCGGCAGAGGCTACCTCAAAAGGATGGCTGCTTATGGACATCCATCTGTAGCGCAGCGAAGGATTTTGTGGTATGAAAAGTACAATAAAAGTGTCTAAAAAGCATGGAGCCACCCAACAACCAAGGCTTTTACCATCCTCTCACATTAGAAATTGACTGGTCTTTCACTATCAAAACTATGGAATCCTCCTTGAAGTCAGATAAGAGAAATTAGGCAAGAATAAAGTTGAGTAGCATAAACTTGCTGCTGGCAGCAAGAATACTTGTCTCAGCTTCCTCCTTGGTCCAGCATGTTCATAGAACTACGTAATTATTATCTCAAATGCTCAATGTAAATCAGGCTGCCCCTAATTAGCACAGGCACTCTATGTGAAACAAGTCCAGCACCAATTAGGACAGAAGGAACAAGTATCAACTCCCACGCTGTAACAAGGTAAGGATGTGTCAGTCCTGCAGAGCAATGCCCATACAACCTTGCCCTACTATATCAGCAGATTGAAAAGGTGCCACAGCATTGCTGTCACACAGCAAAGAATTTGATCTTTAAAGAAAATGCCACCTCTTTGTGCTTACCTCAGTTCACCAGCCAGGCACTGAAGGACACAAGACCGCAGAAGTGCTAAAGAATTTCAGTGCCAAACTTTCAGGGGTGTGCTGAACTGACTAAGCAGCTCCAGAAGCAGAGCAGGTGAGCACATGAAGCTGACACAGCAAAGGGAGCCCAGGCAGCTCAGTGCTGACAGAGGAATGCTGAACGACGTTAGAGTCACTGTAAGCTGATACAGCCCATAACGAGCCACGGCAGTGGAAGGGCACAGAGCAACTTCAGTGCATTTCCTCCTTACTTTAAGCAGATGGATACAAGCCAGAAAAAGTTTCACTAAAGCAGAGTAGTGTGTCTTCACTCACCAATTACAACTGCAGCAGGCACATAAATCCAGAAAGTCCACCTTGCACCAGAGACAGGGAAGGTAAAGATGAGCTATGTCACGGTGGGAAAGGGGCTGGATCTGCACTGGGCTGAATCCAAGGCAGCAATCAGACACTGCAGCCAAGCAAATGCTTGGCTGGTTGGGTATCTAAATGGCTGCTAGCCCAAAAGTCTAAAGAACAGTGAGTACACAAACAAGCAACCCTGGAGCTTGGGTATCTCCTCACCTACAAGCAGCAGTTGCTGCTGTTTCTGAGATGTGCGGCCTTCTCAAAGGCAACACAGGTACCTAAAGCACAGACCTGAGGGCAAACCTCAGTCTTTACCGTTAAAGATGCCTTAGGTGAAAGAAGCAATTCCAAAACACAGGAGCAGTAGCTGTGCAATAAGACAAGTGTCAAGTTACAATTATTTTTCTTCTCAATGTGTAATAAAAATGTCTGAAATACCATACTCAGAGCAGACTGTCTGGTGACCTAAAAAGCATGTCCTCTGCATATCTTGCAAGAGAAACAAACTTTCTAGTCTCGTGACAGCTTGCAAGTACCCCCAGTTTTATAACAGAAGCACGGATTTACTCAAGAAGATAAAAATTCTCTAAGCTTAACTAAATGAATATGGAATTCCGGTGTCCTCTCACTTGCTGAAGAGGAAACACATATTTCAAAGTCCTGATCCATACCTGCTCATATCTGAACTGCTGACAAATCTGCATTGAGGATAAGTCAGCTTCTCCACTATAGAACTTATTTGCAGTTTACGTATCAGAAAACAAGTTGTTCCTTGCTGTAATGTGTCTAGCCTTTATCACAGACAGATCCAAGTAACAGGTTTGCTATTGCTTCTTCCTTGGCATGCCTTAAAAGAGCAAAGACACCTTTCACTCCTCTAGATCAGAGGCAGCTTATGCATTAGACCTTTTAAAAAAAAAAATCAATAATGTCAAATACAATTGCAGTCACAAAATAACCTTGCAAACTATGGAGTCAATTAACATTCCACCATTAGAGCCATCAGTGGAATAACCCACTACACAGCAGTAAA
Organism: Edolisoma coerulescens; assembly: GCA_013397115.1. Lineage (NCBI taxonomy): Eukaryota > Metazoa > Chordata > Aves > Passeriformes > Campephagidae > Edolisoma > Edolisoma coerulescens. The sequence goes on from VWZW01001799.1 coordinate 150,518, forward strand.
TCATAACATTTCCTGAAGGCCCAAGTTGGAAGCACAAGTTCAAGACTTTTGAACTGCTTAAGTCTAACTCAAATTTTCAGAAGCAATTATCTTCCAGTCTTCGTAACTGTTTCCCAAAACATTCAGTAAGGATTACAGACTTACAGTGAGTTTTTCAACAATGGCTGCTTTGCCCTGGAACTGCTGTCCTTCCCACGTAAGGCATGATGCATCAATCTGGGGGAAAAAGAAAAAAAGTCATCAACCTGCTTAGGCAACCCTTAAGCAATCCTGGTAGGAGACTTTGTTTATTTAGCATAAATCCTTAGAATCTGGCTATTTGAAAACTACTTCAACGGGAGATAGAAAGAAAACAGCAAAATCAACTGAAAAAGTTTGGAACAATCAACTAAAAATTAAGTAGACTACATTTCATTATCATAAGTCTACCAGCAAAAAGAGTTCCTGCATTTGGATGAAAGTCAGCTTTCAGAAAAAAATCTAAAGGATAAAAAAAAAAAATCCTAGGGACACAAAGTCAAGCACGTGGAAAGAGAAAAATACACGAAGAAAACTGACAACATGGGCTGCACCACCAGGGTAGTGCTCCAACTCACCTAACTCAAGCCATTCAAAAGCGACTGGCCAGACCCCTACCTGGAAAAGGTGACAAAAGTCTTGATTGACTTGGACTGCACCACTAAAGATAAACTGAATCTTGTGGTGGAAGTAGTGATACAGGAATACAAACCAAATCACAAAGCTCCCTGCTGCATTCCTGCATGCTATAAAATTTGTTTGCTCCCACAGTGTCTCTAAAGGGAAAAAGCTCATCATTAAAAGCCCATTTCTGCAGAATCTCCCCAAATTTACACAAACTGTGACCTTGGTGCATTTCAGCCACACAAAACAGGATCCCATTCTCCACAGTTTAGGAACTCCACAAAACAAAACACATCAGTGACCTGCATAATAGTTCTCCCAACTACATGTGCACAGGACTCTTCATGGAATGATGGAAGGCAGAAAGACCCTAAGGGTGAAAAAAAGCCAGGAGTTCATTGTGTGGAAGGCCCTATCTCCAGGAATTTAATTTAGTTTGTACTTACCACCATTTTGAGGTCTTGATGGATTTTGATAATAAAATGACAAACTGCTTAGAGCCTCCATATTTAGAGCTGTGGTTAGAACACAAACTGCTTGGTTTTCTTCCTCTCTAGGCTCTGTACACAGCTTCTTGGGCAAAGTAAAGCAACAATCTGACAGGCAGCAAGTACACAACAATCCCAAGAGCAAATGGTATCAGTGCTGCTGGATATTGCTGAGGTATAAGGAGGGGTGTCGGACGGTGCTGAACCGTTTCAATCCTCAAGAGCTTGCTGAAGCTTCACACAGCTCATCCAGCAGATGAAAAACCGGTCAGAAAAACAGGATATGCTGCTAGAAGACTTGTCAGCCTTGAACGTCTTGCTGCAACTCCTCAGCCACCCAGCAGCATTCCTCACCATCAGCAATCAACTCCACACACAGAGCACTTTGCATGCTCTGGAGCAATCTTCCCCCAAAACTAAAAGCTGATGTTCTTTGGGTTTGTTAATTACAGTTTTTAATTGTGGTATCCAAGTCTACTTCACCCCAAATAAGAAGCAAAAATAAAAACCTAATGCTTGAGGAAATTTAAACTAAATTTACTTTCATTTAACATGTTATTGTACATGTTTAAACTGGATTTAAAACTGTAAATCTATTTTAATGTTCAGAGGATTAATATAGCATGAGGTAAAAGAAACACCTGCAAGAACTGCTAAACACAGGGTAGGACTTAAATCACATCCCACTTCAAGAGGGATCCAAGCAAATCCATGCCTGTAAATTAATGGTGAACTAAGACTAGAATGTTTGCTTTTACAGAGCAATTCATCACAGGATTATCATCAAACCCCTCCAATACAAACCACTGTCTACAGCTAAACAGGGCTTTTGTGAGTCTGACTGCCTGTAAGGCAAACAAAGCTCAAAATAGAAGCGAAACATAAAAGAAAAGCAATAAATGAAAGCGAGTGTGATTGCACTGACTGGCATTCTGGAATAAGGATAAAGCCCACCATCCCACCCTGTGTATTCTCACACATCAGAACAGCGAATCCCAGACAGATAATGGGACAGAGCCTTAGCTCCCTTTCTGTGGGTACTTACATATATTGCTCCTAACTGAGTCCTGTCTGCATCAAAAAGCTGGTAGTAATGTTGTACAAAGCTGGATCCAATCTGCTCCCAGATAGGCTTGTCTCCCATTCTGAATCCTCACCCAGAGCCAGTGACTATAAAACAAACAAGCAAGAAAATCATCAGAAAGACCACAGGAATAAGTGTAACACTTGGCTTGAGTATTAGCATCAAGAAACAACAGATCCTCTCAGCTGGCCTGAATTTTTCTTTGGGATAAGTAGGACAAAACTCGCCTCTGTATCCTAGACTTGTAAATAAAAGTCTTGGATACTGAATGGTTTAATTTCTAATTATAGATTCACTTTGTAGTGCTATTTCAGTGTGAGGTCACATCTCATGTACAAAAGTGGAGAACCAGAACAAAACTGAGTGTTACCACCTTATCTTCATCTGAACAAGCTGGCAAGTGCTCGCTGTTTCAACTTGATCTCATTTACTGTAAACAACTGACCTGTTAATATGGATTGTCTGCAAGTGGCTTACACCAACTGATTCATGTATTTAGCTCCTCAGGTATTTCACCATCCACAAGCCATTCTAAGAGTGTCCTGTCAATGGCACATAACAAGAATTAATTCACTAGCTCGTTGTATAACACAAGCTTACTGCCCATCCTCTTCTATCCTGTCATTGAGGCTGAAGCAGACTCGATGTTTTATCTTTGAACCTGTAATAACTTCAAGATACAAACCATGATTTTTCATAGTGGTGAGAATCTGCAGTTCCTAGTGAAGGTGCTGGAAGCTCAGAGGCATCCCACACTTCTGAACACAAGTCCCTCTATTCCAGAGGGATTAAGCATAGAACATGCACAGCAGTGTAGCAGGCCCAAACTCTCATGCACCATCAGTACAGCTTTATCACAACATTACATTTTTCAAGAAAGCAAATTCATTTTTATTTATCCCCATCTCTCTCTGAAAATCTGAAGAATTGTGCTAAAATTCAAAACACAAGAATGCCGCACTCAAACCCCACTACATGGTATTTTAAGATCTGAGTTCACTTGAAGCAAAATATACTTGCTTAACATCAAGATCTGTCAGCCACTAGTCCCTCTTTGCAATCCCTGTCCAGGAACCTTGGAGTTACAGGTTTAAATTGCACTGCAAGCCTGGAAAGGTATGGAATTCTGTTTTAGGACACAGGACATAACAGTTATTTTGGCTTCCTTTAGCTGTCAATTACTCACACACCTGTATAAGATTTGACAAATTCCTAAGAGAAGCAGAACACACATTCCCAAGATCTCCCCAAGGGGTATTCCCAGGCCCAGCTTTCTGTTCATAGCTGGACAAGAAAGCTCTTTTCATACTTTAGGCCTTTGGCAGTCTGAGCTTTACTCATACAAATGGGAACTGAAATGGGTTCAGACTCTAGGTTGGAAGTTTTAAGGTCACACAAATTTGGCCAAACTTACAGAAGAGCAAATCTCTTTTATTAGATCAATGGCCTAACAGCAGGTAGCATCTGTGTTTTCAGGGTGGTAAATTCAACTACCAAGAACAACTACTATCACATTTTAAACATCCTTATTTCACAATCAGACACCTAGGCAGTATAGTCAACACCAAACTCACCAAGCCTGCACACTAACATAAGAATTCAAAGTCTTGCTCCACACAGCTATTGTTTCAACTGCTCCAAAGATATCTACAATCTGGTGTTAGTCACCATCATGAGCACTCCACTGGTACTTGCAGTACATATCTCAGTCTGGAGGAGTTTACCCAGTGTGGTCACTCCTCTGGGAAAGCATATCACAAATTAAAAAAACACCCAAGTACAACAGATTTTAAAAAAAACCAAAACCAACCCCACACTCAAATCCCAAACAACTTAAACCTAGTTCTTTACAAGTGAAAAGGTTGTATTGATTGCACATCCATAATTGATCAACTGCAGGTTAGGCTGGTAGGCAGCCAGAAATCAAGTAACTTCAGCCTGTATTAAGGGATTTTATTTTGAAGAAAAACCACCCTAAAACCATGGCAGCAACTCCCTGGAAACTCTATTGAGTGGTGATGTCCACCCTGCTGAGAGGTAGGACTCATGTCATATTTGGAAAACCAGAAGTAGTAGGACTTAAGTTTGATGCCTGCAGTTTCCATTCCAGACCTGTGGGTACCTAGAAGTGTGTAGTTTGGGATGGCTGCAGTGGAGCCAACAATCAGCACAGGTGAAAATCATGTTGATTCACTTTTTATGGATCATCATAGCTTCAACTTCAACACATGAAGTCACATCACTGTCAGATATTCCTAAACATTCAAGGGCAAATCTAGTTGACACTATTGATGCTCAGCAGTCACACATCTAACACTGAACTGAAGTCGAGGACAACAAAATAACCACCAGCTTACTCTTCTGAAGCTAAAGCAAGTTAGCTATTGCCATATTAAACTTCCCCACACACAAGATGTGCATTCACCCTTTTAACAGCTCACTGTACCATCACACAAACCCAAGATCAAGCTGTATGCCAGCACTGCACCTCATTTAGTCCCTCAAGGCACAACAGCCTCACTCAAGCACCAGATACCTTCTGTTCAATCCTGAAACTGTGAGAAAGCCTTAGAGACTGCAAGGAATGAAGGAATTCTTATTTTAAATATGGAAAGTACAATTATGGTTTCTAGATCTAAAAATTAGTATGTTAGCTTGCTACCTCCTCCTACAAAAAGGTATTTGTATTTTGATCAGTAAAATACTATTAAATAAACAAAATAAATAAAAGCAGCATACATTTGACCAGTTATAACGTTGATTTTGTCAGAAATGAGAACAAGCTAAAAAAATGCAGCTGAAATTAATGATCCTTGACTAATTTTTTTTGTTTGTTACAACCTTACTCTCTTTCCTGTGCCATTCATATATGGTTGTGCTGAACACTCACTCTTCCTGGAAAGGTTTATTTTCCTTTTCTGATTTGTCACCTTTTCCTCCATGCTGTCTTGTGTTTTCTGCCTGTCATTACAGATGTTAGAAGCTTAGAGATGTACCTAAAGAAAGAACAAGATGGGAATGATCTGTGTCATCAAGCCCAGTCCCTTTCAGTGAGACACAACCTATGTAAGACTGTATTGATACACTTACCAGTACAGTATTTTAATATACTTTTATATTATATAAATATAATATAAAAGGCTTTTAAGATTTATTGCAAACTGATGTTGTCAAACACTAGGGCAAGGCAGAGCCATCCAGCCAAATCTATCCATGCTTCACTCAAATCTGTCCCTGGTTACAGAAACAAGAATATTCACTTAATATAAAGCCAGCTAAAAGAAGTTTCAATAAGCTAGAAAGCTCCTAAGATGTGGCACACCTGTCCTTTTAAAGGCACCTGCTGAAAGTTACTACTGTGTAAGTGCATCACTGGATATTCCACCTTAATTCCCCATGGAAAAGGAGATAATTTCCTTAAGCTAATTAATTTCCTTGCTTTTGTCACTTCAAACCAAACCTATGTCCTCACATCTACTTAAGAACATCACAGTCCATTTGATTAACAGCTTCTTCACAAAAGCACAGCAGCAAAAGTGAGCTACCAGCAAACAGTGTAATACTTAATTCACATTATTAATTCTATTTCTTGGAATCTGCTCGTACCAGAGAACTTATCCCCACCCCAAGTACCATCCAGCAGTCAGTGCTGAAGTGGAAACCCAACACAGTGCACAAAAGCTGCAGCTCCCAGCAACTCTTGTCTTCAACAGGTATATGCTGACACTGCTGGACCAAAGTGCTTCTCCGCAGGGGCCTTTTGCTGTGACATCGAAATCAAATTTTCCAATACCTCTGCCAGGCTGCACACTGACATGTCAAGAGTAAATTCCACCCCTCTGCACATCTCTCACCACAATTCCTACACATCTCATCCTACAAGGTACCAGGGCATCCTTGGTGTTTGCTTTGGCACGTGGCAGACTGCACCCAGAGCAGGACAAGCTGCAGGACCCACTGAGCAGTAGCATCGAAGAGGAAGCTGCACCTATAAGACAGAGAGGATCTAGAAGAGAACAGAGCCTCCACATGGGCTGTGAGTGACCTTGAGTAAAACTAGGGTTACACGGCCTCAGGCAGATTTTTTTATCCACAAAATCCAAAAATACAGAATCTTTTCCATTCCTTGTCCCAGCTTTGGTGCTTCTGTACACACACCCCTCTTCCATCCCTGCCTTAGCTCTGGGTGTGAGAGATTAGCACGAGCACACCAACACTGCCCATAACTCCCAAGGGGAACACAGTCCTTAAGAAACTCATTTCTGCCACCGGTCTTGATGAAACCTCCTCCTACTGCTTCCTTCACAAGCTACAAAACACATGATTCTCTGTCAGTCTGCTGCAGCACAAAGTCCATCTTTCTGCTCATGCGGCACCACCAGCTACTCAGAAGGGTAGCTTGAGGAAAAGTCACTTTTTTACTTGGAAAAACAAGACTAATAAAGAGATTGCCTTCTCTGAAACACGTAAGTGTCAGTGACATTTGGAGCAGGTGGGCTACTGTCACAGCTCTGCAGTATGGAGAAAGAACAAAAAGTTGCTTCAGCCAGCAATTATGCTTTACCACATTTTTAGACCTGGACACATGTAAGCTTGCTGCTATCAATCAAAAAAATTAAAGTCATTCTGAATTGGAGCATGGTAGGCCTACAATTCTAAAAGAATATTACATTTTCTGAAAAAGTCAACAAAACCTAGCATGAGCAACAGTAAAATATAAATTGCTAAAGAAAATAGATGTGGTCTGCCACGGATTGCCACATTTAAAAAGCAAGATGTATTCAAAGAATCAATGAACAACCATCATAGGCAAAGAAGGTCTGTAAAGTCTTTCTGGTCTGCAAAACACTAAGAAAAAACCCACTGAATTTAAAAAGGAAAAACTTCAAACCAATACATTCTAATGCTAGTGGAGATAACTGCCCTCTGTTATCCAGTTATGATTATATTTATTCCACAAGTAATCTCAGCATAAATAAACCACGCTCCCAGGATAGTAAAGCCAGCCCAACACACCACTTCACCAAAGCTAAACTCCCTTGAGATTGAATTCAAGCTTGTTTTCTGGAAGATTTGAGAATCAGTGCAACAAAATAGCACCAACATCACCCTTAAATCTGTGCTGCTGGGCCAGTGACACATGTGAATCCACAGCAAACACGGTTCAGACCATCAGTTGCTGCACCCTTCACTACTGATTAACAGGAGAAAATAAAGACAATGAAAGAGCTCTCAGCTTTTTCAGTTCCTGATACTCTTGTAATTTCTACCATGCAGGTATTTTAGATCACTCAGATTAGAGAGTTAGCAGTCTTTGGACTGGTAAGAAAAGTAAAGCAGCAAACAGTTTTAAACTATTTTTCCTTCAATCGCTTTTCTTTTGCCACTAAAACTTGCAAAGAGGAGTGTCTCCAGCGTGCACCTTCTAGGAACATAAGGGAACCAGCATCACAGGACCAGTTAATCTTCTTTCAAACAGGTCATCTATTCAACTCCACCAACAACCACTTGATAACAGATCATCCTCCTTCAGCAAAGGATTCACTCCCAACAGAGAAACTATGCAAATTATCACAGAATAATGCAGGTTTGTAAGGGACCTCCTCCAGCTCAAAGCAGGAGGACAAACCTGTTCCACCGCCTGACTGCCCTCATACAGAGGGCAGCTGCCCCGTGTCCCGCTCGAATCCCATCTGTTCCAACTACAGCCCCTTGTGTCCTGCCCTGCCGTGAGGTACCCTGAGAAAAGCCTGGCTCCATTCTCCTGATAATGGCCTGACACAGACTGGAGGCTGTGATTAAGCCCTGCTCAAGCCTTCCCTAGACTAAACAAGCCCAGGCCAGGCAGAATGCACAGCAACACAGGGATGAAGAAATACTGGAACTTACTGAGGGACATCGTGCCTCATCAGCCATTTATCTTCAACACACTGTATCTGTCTGGTAAATGCCAATTCAGCGGTCCATCTTTCTCCATTTTAAAACCTATAAAATTTCCAGTTGAGGAACAAATTTCTGCATTCAGAGACTGAAGGAAAGAAGTGTTTCTCCGACATATTTTCACAATCATCTCTACAGCAGCTGACTGATCCATAGAGGAGAACCCTCTGCAAACTACAGCTCAAGGCCAATCAGAAAGCATTGACTTCAGAGACCTCCACCAAGTAATTGCCAAGGACTGCTCTGTGCAAGAAATTATATTATTCTAAATATGCTTTCAGAGCTAAAAATAATTGAGTCTAGATATGTGAACAGTGAAAGGATGGAAAGGGAGAAAGGGGAAGATGACAAGGTCCAGACTATTTCTGGGAAATACATTTACTTTCTCCTTCTTAGTCTTTTTATTCCTCTACTCCAACTTCATCAAAACAAATTAATGAGGAAATTATGCCAACCTGAAGTACATTTTTTTGTTCGAAATGTCAGCAAGTGTAAGGCCACTAGTACACAAAGCACCTGAGGAAGACTCTGGGAAAGCTTTCACTGTGCCTGCAGCTTGAAGCTCATCCTAACTGCAACCTGACCACCCAAGAGAGTCACACAGAGTCAGTCGGGATGATTTTCAAATACACAGGCATATGTTACACAGAACTGCAGAGGAGGACATAATGTTTTGTCGTTAAGCAAAAGCCACAGTGCTACGCATCTGCCTTTTTTTCCAGAGTATTCTTCATGCAAGCCAAAAATTGAATTCAAGTTTGCAAGGCTGAAGCCACATTTCCTTTCCCCAAAATGAATGCAAGACTGCTCAGTTTCAAAAAAAAAGGGGAGGCACTAGGGAACTGGAGGGGGTACTGCTACACCCTGTTTTTCTTTACCTTATAGACACAGTAACAAAACATTTAATGGCCAAGTTGCCACAATATCTACGAGTTTTAAAACAACCTAGAAGAATTATACTTGCAATGTTACCAGCTATTAGTATATATTGCAATTCCTAAACTTAATATCCTCAACACTTTTACTAACTAAATGACCCTTTTATTAACAGGAACAAAAGAAATCCCAGCAGCGAGAACTGCAGAAAGTTGTTACCATTTGCATTTTTCTAAAGACCTGAACAAACACAGATGTTAAGCAAATATATTTCAAATCATCTAACAAATAACTTGCAACCTTTTATACAAATACTAATTAGCGGCCCAGTGGGAAAATAGTTAAATAGTCCAAAAGTGAGCCAAAATATCACCTCACTTTAAATGAGCTCAGGCATTTCACTATATACAGTAATTTTGCTACTTCCAGGTGGAGGTCTGTGAAATGCCTTTTTTTTGTTGCTGCTAAAAGAAAAAGTCACTACATACAAATACAGAAATCACTGCTTGAACGCAACTCCTCAAGAAGGCAAAAGCGTATTAACTTGAGAAGGCAGCTGATTAAGGAATCAGAATTAACTTTCAAGAAACATCTCTGCAACCAACTCCTACTCAAGTATTTACCTGGGCTTTTTTTTCCCAGTTCAACTGCAATACAGTATGTCCAGCTCAAAGACATATTTACACTGGAAATTATGGACTTCAAATGACCTGAATTATAATTTCAGCCTGCCTCCGACAAGAAATTCAATTTGAATTGCAAGAACAGACTCTTGGGGATTTAAAGGTCTTCTGAAAGCTATCTCACATTAACTGAATGCAACACACTCTTCTTGCTACTGCACGCCTTTGCAGGTTTTGATTGTTTTCAAAGCTGGAAAATGACAACAGCCAGAGAAGGGAAGAAAAAATTCTCTCTTGCAGATCATACTGGAAAATGGCAACTCAAAGTAAAAAAAACTACACTGCTGCAGCAGATCACTGAGCACATGCACTTTGCTAGTTTCACTCCAAGGAAGCATGAACCATTCACGTTCAACGTGACAAAGAGATTCAACCATGTCAGGTAACTTCAGTCCTCTCACAACCTTCTGGCAAGACAGAAAACAGCAAGAACATTAAAAACACTCGAAGCATAACCGAGTACATCTTCTGCTCTGCACAAACCATCTCCTCGCAGCTCCCGGTTCACCCCCTTTACTCTCCTCCCTGGGATACCGAGCCGTCGCAAAGCAAGACAGAAGCAAAGACGGGCACCAGGCCGAGGAGAAGCCTCGGTGCCCCTCGAGGGTCGCGGCGGCAGTGCCGGGGCCCGCCGGGGTGGCTGCCGGGGACAGCACGCCCGGGGAGCGCCGGGGGCTGCCGGCGGGGCGACGCGAGGCACAGCCCGCACCTCCCCGTTATCCCCCGGCCCCGCCGGAGCGATCTGCCCCCGGAGCCTGCGGGCCGAGCTCGCCCCGGCCGAGGCCCCTCGCTNCACTCCCGGTCGCGCCCCCCGCACTCACCCGCGGCTCCCACTATGGCGGCGGCAGCGGCCCCGTGCGCGGCGCGAGCCCCCTCAGCCTCCCTCGCCCGCGCTCCCGCCCCGCCCCGTTCCGCTCGGCCCCGCGGCATGCCGGGACAGCGAGTCCCGCTGGCCCTCGGCCGCGCACTGGGAGGCTCGAGTAGAACTACAACTCCCGACAAGTCCCGCGCCGCACCCCGCGGTGGCTCATTTGAATGAGGGAAGGGGCCCGCGCGCCTCTGGCCCCGCGGCGGCGCCCCGGAGCATTGTGGGATCGTGGGGGAGCGGAGCGGGAAGGGGCCCTGCGCCTGGGGAGTAACGGGGACAGGGTTGTACCCCTTTGGGACAGGTTTGTGTCCTTTTGGTACAGGTTTGTGTCCCTTTGGGGCAGGGTTGTACCCCTCTGGGACAGGGTTGTGTCCCTCTGGGAGAGGGTTGTACCCCTTTGTGACAGGGTTGTGTCCCTTTGGGACAGGACTGCGTCCCTCTGGGAGAGTTGTACTCTCTGGGACAGAGCAGGACCCATGGCCCTGAGTGGGGACGTAGGTGGTCAGCCACAGGCAGAACTGCAGGTCCTGAAGTTAATTTTAGTTCCCCCCCATAAGGGCTGTACAGTGACAATTTTTTAAAAAATTGTTCGGCTTGATTGCAGTGAAAAGTTAGCAAAGAAGGTGTGGGGTGGTAGAAAAACGCCTTCAAATAAATACTTGTGAACAGGTAAGTGGTCTAAAAAGCGTGGTTTGGGTCTCACTGGAGCCCTCCCATACTCCCTGAAGCAGCAGCAGCAGAGAGGACTCATAAGGGTCCAGGAGTTGTCAGGATTTAGGATTACATGGCTAAACGGGCCGTGGACAGAGTTACAGTCTTAGATTTCTTGTGTGACTGGAAAGCTGAACTGGTAGGTGATCTTGTACTACAATGCTGGATATGGGCTACTTAGGGAATACATGACTTGTTTAGTGCTTGAGCTCTGCAGCTCGGGGATGCTGGGCAAGAATACATCATCTTAAATAAAATTATTAACCCTCTGGGCCAAAGGCTATAATATTGTTACATAAAAACTTCTAAAAAACTAGAAAAAAAATCCTAAACCCTCCCCCAAAAAACCAAACCCAAAAAGTTCTAAAAATAGGTACAGAACCCCAAAAGGGAGTTGCTATTAATCTCTACAGGAATTGTTATGAACTTAAGGTTTTCCCTTAGAATCATAAAAGCCATTTAAAATAAACATTCTTCAAGTCCTCTTCTAGGGCTGACATTTGATAATATACAGAAATGTGACAGCCAAAAATAGTCAAAACTGGTAGAAGAAAAATACTGCAAGGGTACAGGCTGGATTAGAATACAGAAAGGTGAGGGGTTGAAAGAGAAGAAAAACGTTTGCATTGAGCAGCAGCACAGGGGTTTTTGTTAGCATAGTAAGGTGCCTTCCTACAGAATTAACCTCTTAATTCCCTGAGGTATGGTTGCTCACTTCCTTAATTTAGCAGGAAATGGGAGAAAGTGTGCAGGAGGAAAAGTGCCTTTATCAGAGTTTATCCTCCATTGGAAGGGACCCACAAGGATCATTGAGTCCAGCTCCTGGCCCTGCCCAGGACAGCCCCAACAATCACACCGTGTGCCTGAGAGCACTGTCCAAACACTTCTGAACTCTGGCAGCCTTGGTGCTGTGACCACTGCCCTGATACCTTTGCTGGTTCTTCAATTGACCTAAACCACTCAGTGGTAACACAGCTGCTGGCCCATCGCTCAAAACCATTTCAGGACCCCCAAACCCACACAATTCTTCATCACTTCCCATGATCTGATCTCCCCTCATCACAGAGGCTCTCCACGAACACTCAGTTTCTGTTTCCCCTGGGCTGCACGAAAGTTTAGGTTGTAATGCACCAAGTTCCAGTCCCATCCATGGGGTTGGACAGACAGTGGTAGAGGGCGTATCGGCCACATGGACCTAGAGACCTTTTTAAATAAGGGGCCACATGCTTCTTTCCTCTAACTCCCCTAATCCTTCAGAACTGTTCATCAGAATCTCCCCAAATATCCCCACACCACTCCTCTGGATCCACATCTGCTGTCACCATCCAGAAGCGGATAATCCTATTGTTTAGGGTTTTTTTGTTGTTGTGACAGCTTTATTTCAATCCTTCGTTCCAAAAAACATATTTGCTCTCCTTCCCCGTTAGTTCTTTTAAGACATCTGTCTCTAGCTGTTTCTCTATTTCCAGTCTTCTGGAATAATCACAATGTGCCTTTACCAGGCACGCTCCCAAGGTGGCACACACGCTCTCTTTACCACTCCTCTTCTGCCGCGGTGGCACTGCTGTCTCTCTCTACCACCTCCTCCAGGTCCACCCCCTTCTCCTTCACCCATTCCATCCCTAAAGGAGAAGGGGCACAGCCCTGACTCCCCAAAAACCCCTCTATTGACATTCTGCCGACTATGCCAAGTAAAATGTTGTGTAATCTTATAAAACAAGGCAAATAATATATTCAATTTATATTTATTTACAAAGCAGCTGGCAAAAGAGCTCTTCTTTGCTCAGCGTGGCTGTTGCTGGCAGGGGGCAAGTCCTGTAAGCAGCAGAGCTGTTAGCAGTGAGCTAACAGCTCCCATCAGGCTGTGCTGGGGCTGCAGCCTTGCAGGCCCTTGGGGGGACACACTGCACCTTGGGGTCAGAGGGCAAGCTTTTGGGCACAAGGAAGTTAGAAAATGATGTGGTCTGATGTTTTCTTCTAGACGAGAACCTGTCTTTTCTCAGCCTGTCTGTCCCCTGAGCCATCCCCATCAAACCTTCTTTGATGCATTCCCTCCCTCTTCTCCTATCCCCTGCAGGGTTCCACTGCGCCTGGCAAGGAGCAAGAAAGGCACGTGCCACCCTCCCCCTGTGTCACTTGAGCTCCTTGCATGCCCCAGCAGGCTTCCTGGTGCCTCTGACTGCAGATCCGACTAAGACCCAGTCATGTCTGGAGATAAAATCCTGAAGTAGCTCCATAAGTGCTTTGTCACTGTGAGTTCTTCAATGCCAAAGACTGTAAATCTGCACATTTCTAGCCAAACCTGCTTA